>NDXZ01043896.1:0-23253 GCA_003055125.1 Paykullia maculata | reverse complement strand
TGTGGCATTCATGGCACGGGTTGGACTATTCATTGAAATATGCTGAAATGTTGATAAGACCTAAGTAGTAATTGTGTGCATGCAACAAAAAAACTTCATTATGATGTTTTATTAATTGCGAATATATTATTTAAAGTATTTAGTTTATAAAAAATAAATAATCGCAAAATGTTTCAAAAGAATTACATACGATGCAAAGGCGTCAGATGTTTTATAATATTTCAACAAATTTTATTGTCAACTAGAATCGAATGTAAAGTATGCTACACCATAAAGTTAATAATGACTTCTTAAAAAGAAACTTTATTTATTGGGGTTCACTGATCTTAGTATAGATTGGATATTTTCATATTTAACCTGCAGGAAAACCGTTCGTTATAATAACACCTGTTCCAGAGGTATTAATGTTAAATCTGGTGTACCACAGGGAAGCCACCTTGGACCGCTTCTTTTTTCATTATTCATTAACGAATTGCCTGGTGCAATTAAATCTTCAAACGTTTTAATGTATGCAGATGACATAAAAGTTTTTATAAGCTATTGTCAAGTGTCCTATCAACAACGTCTTTAAGATGACTTAAATTCGTTTCTTTCTTGGTGCAAATCAAATTTAATGGGGTTAAACCTCAAAATATGCGATTCGCTAGAAGGAATCCGATACCTGCGCATTATTAAATTGATGGTTATCAACTTGAACTAGTAGATAATACCTTAAATCTTGGAATTTTACTTGATTCGAGACTAAATTTTATCCCACACATCACTAAGATAATAAATAAAGCTAGGGGTGTGTTTGGCTTTGTCAAACGTTGGACTAAAGATCCCTATGTCACTAAATTAACAAAATTCAAATGGCAACTGAATCTATCTTTCTTTGCTGCAGGTTTTTAAGTCAGCGTAGCGTAGGTTAAAGCATGAGCATATAGAAGCAGAATTTGGCAATAATGTCTTAAGGTATAACAAAAAAAACCCTCCAAATAAAATAAAAATACATGAACAAACTTATGGTCCATCAGTCAGACTCGAGTCTTTAATGGACGCACAGATGGGCACAGCTATAATGACTTAGAAATCAGTGCGATTTAAAAAATTATATTTATATTAACTTTAGTTAGTATAACGATCTCTTAATCAATATAGACATTTAATTAAACACCTAACCTTTTACTTAAACCAAAATATTGATTTTACAAAAAAAAAATTATAGAAAATTTAAGCTTTTATATCTCAATAAAGAAACTAATTTAGGTTTAAGAAAGTTGGGTAAAAACTAGAGAAACTTATGTTTTAATGAAACTTAATTTTTTTTAAATATTTTTTGCTTTTATTGTTACTGTTTTAACCCAATTAGATCAATACTAGTTGTCAATGACCCTGAACCTACTTATATCTAATGTACACATGTAAAAAAACGCTATATCAAAGCAAAACCATTTCAGTTTATTTTTAATTTCTAAAATTTAAAACCTTTTAATTTAACACAAAATATCGATTTTTCAAAATGAAAATAAAAAAAATTATAGAAAACTGAATCAAATATTAAAATTATACAAACAAATTTACTGCCACAGTTCTAATGTTAAACAAACTTAATAATAAACTTCCTGACTTTTTAGTAAAGTTGTTTACTACGTAGTTTATTTCCTAAAGTTAAGAAAATAAGTAAAAAAATTATCAGGAGACAAAAATAGATTTAACCATAAAATTATTATATTTTTATACCGAAACAAAATCTTTATAATTAAATTTGTTAAACATTTTTTATTTAAGTTCCAAGACAATTTTATTGTTCTCCGATATGTTACAAAATTTTTATACATCAATTTCAGATCGTTTATTTGATATATAAGAAATCTATATATAATACATGTTGACATATGTATGTACATATATAATATAGTAAAATCTATTTACTCATTGTAGGTCGAACAAGATTATAACCTTGTTACTTTGTTTATTTTAACAAAAAGTGTGTGTCTCTCTCTCTCTCTGGTTTTAAAAATGTAATTAAAATTTTACATTACTATTCATTATTTAAAATACACATGTATTTCCAAATGTTTAAATGTAAAAATAAAGTAAATAAAATGCAAGAATAAATTCAATTTTTGTTTTATTTGAATTTTTACTAAGTGTAAGTTAAATAAAAGATGGTTAAAATAAAATCACACGCACAAACATTTATATATATGTATCTATATACAGACATAAATTTAGTGATTAAAAGTTTGGTTTTTACACCACAATCTGGGTCAGGTTATCGTCAGCTACAAAAACGAAAACCAAAAACAACAGCAAACATAACTTAAGGCTTAGAGCTTAAGGGAATTTACAACATCTTTCATTCCTTTTAATTCTACAGCATTCAAATTTCCTTTTTTAGCTGCATTTGAGTTGGTGTGTTTTATCTTTTTTATTTCTTTGTTTTAATTTAATGAAATATTTCCGAATGTTTTAAGAAACATCCTTTGGCTGCGTGGTTTTGTCATTCCTTTTGCAATCTCCCAATTTCTTTTTATTTTTATATAAAGTTAAATGGACAAAGTTAAACTACAAAAAAAATCACAATTTTACAAAAAAAAAATTAAAATTTGTGTTTGTAAAATTTGTATAATGACTTTTTCGTTTACTACGGGATAAAACTCGTTTGTATACTGTGGTTATTCTACCTGAAAACGTAAAATTTTTGTGTTTTGCTTAATAAAATATTGTTTTTGTATTTAAGTTTATTTTATAAAATTTAATTTTCCTTTATTTTATATATAATTCATTTTTATTTTATTTGAGTTTACTTAACATTCAATTATATATTTTTTTCACATTATAATAGTTTATTTTGTATCTTATTTATTTTAATTTATTTCGTATTATTTTTTTTCAATTTATATCATAATATTTTATTTTATAAATTTTATTTTAATTAACTTTTTTTAATATATTTTATTTTTTAATTAGGTTTTAGTTAAATCCATTTTATTAAATTAATTTTTTTACAATATTTTAGTTTATTTTGATTTATTTTAATCGTTATTTTATTTATTTTATTTTGTTGCAATTTAGTTTATATTTATTTAATATTTCAATGCCGATAATTTTTTATAAGAAATATGACTAATAATTATAATTTAGTCATCACAGCATGCATTTGTTCATTTGCGTTAAACTAGTTTATGTAGAAGTTTGTTTAAATGCTAATGGGAATTAGAAAGTCCTATTACAAAGGGGCTGGGTAAATTATTATTAAACAAATTGTTGTTTGTTTTAAATAAATATATTTAAAATTCTTTAAGAACATAATAGAATTAAACGATTCCGAATGGAATTAAAAAACTTTTGTGTCATAACCTTTTGTTTAATTTCTTGTAGTAAACCTTATTTTTTTATATCTTTATCATGTTTTTTTTTGCCATTACTTTTGTTTAAGAAAAAACTTCCTTTTTTTGTTTCCTAAAATATTGTTTAAACATTTTTATTATTATTATATCCTTCTTTCTTTTATTATCATATGGTTAATTTCTGGTTTTATGGTTTTTGTTCTTTTGTTATTCAATTAGATGTAATATTTTAAATAATATAACGATTTTTTCTTGTTCTATTTCGGGTATATTTAAGGTAGACTATTTTTGGATGCTAAAATTTCTGCATAGAACCAAAAATGTTTACCAAAGATGATTAAAAAAAGTAAAAGTGCTATATTTGGCTGGACCAAGTCTTATATTCCCTTCACAATGTGTGGCCCATTTGGGTAAATGGTCCAATTTTTTTCAAATATATCTTAAGTTTATCTCAAAGCTGCAAAACAATAACTTTTTTATAAAAAAAAAAGAGGGAGTCGTTTTTTTGCTTATATCTCAGCCAGTTATTGATGGATCTTGCTAGTTTTTAATAACGATTTTTTAAAAATTATTTTCAAAAGTTTGATACCACACACAACCCTGAAGCTACGAAAACTTGATTTCAACCAACACACGGACAGACGGATAGACGGACAAACAGACATGGTTAAATCGAATATATATCCTTAAAACATGTGTGAAGGGTATACAAATAATAGCGTATTCTGCGCTTAAAATCTGCAAGAGTTTTAGATCCCTGTATCCGGATATAATCTAATATTTATTTAAATTAAAAAAAATTAGTTTTACGATAATAAATTTTTACTAAAATGCTTTAAAATTTAAACTACAATATTCATACATTTGATTTGAAATCAAATAAATATTTTATTCATTTCAAATTTTATTTACTTAGTAAATTTGAACATTTTTTTTACCACAAAATATCTCCCAATTCAAAAAGAAAAATTAGGAAAAAATTATAAATAAAAAAAGTCCTACTGTTGTTGATACTCATGACTTATTTTATTTTTTTTTTCATAATTGCGCTGGGAAGTTATTTCATGCTGCCATTGTGTTTTAATAAAATTTAATTTTCTTTAAAATATTTTTCGCCTTTATCGTTACTGTTCTAACTCGTTTAGATCAATACTGGTTGTCAATGATCCTGAAACTATATCTTTCTAATATACACATGTAGAAAAGAAGTCTGAATTTTGTTTAAAAAACGTAACCCATTTTATGGGTTAACCCAGTGTATGTAAATAAGCACTTGTAAGACTAAATTTTGATGATTTGCAATAGCAAAAATTTCTTCTGAGCAATAATATCTGATAAAGTATATTTTCGGTCTATTGAAAATTTGATTTCATCATACACAAAGGCATTCTGACAAAAACATTCTAAAAAACAAAAAGTTAGCTTGTAACTACTGCTTAAAATATATGTGACCCGGCCTATGCTATCGGTTTCGATAGTTTTTGAGACGCTCTTTCACGTGGTGAAAACTAGAAAGTCCTAAATTGCTTAAAAGTGTACTAAAAATGTAGAGAAAAAAGAGCATAAATGAAAGAAAAACAGAATTTTCTGTTCTGTTGTGCTGTTTCTCGCACAATTTTTTTTTTGAGTCATAAGCCACCTTTTCATAGGCCGGGTCACATATAATGATATATGTTTGTTTAAATTAATTTGAACGGTCAGCTGAGTCTTTAAGGCAATAATTGCTTTTTCATTAAAATTTTCTTTGTATTTTTTAAAGAAAAAGTCTGCTTGAAAGTTTAATAAATACAGACATTTGGTTCAAAGACACCCTATACTTCTAATAAGATCATTGTGATATTATATTATAATTTTTTTTTAATTAACAGCTTTAATAACAAATATTAAATTTTGTTTAATATTTTTTAGTTTTACAGCCTTTAAAATCAGCAATGGTTACTCTTTAATACTTTTTTAATGATATAATTTACACACTCTCTCTTCATCATTCTCGAGTCTTTCAAGTACATTTTTTATGGCCAATGATACTCGCATAGAATCACCATTAAAACGATATCTCAAAGCCAAACCATTTCAGGTTTTTTTATAATTTCTATAAATTAAAATTTTGTAATTTTATGCATTTTGTTTTATCAAACCCTTTTTTAATGTTATTTAATTATTTTTGTTTGCGGACAACCACAACCACAATAAACAAAAAACATTTCTAACAGATTAAAAAAGAAAAATAAGAGGAAAGTCGTAACAAAAGTTTATAATAAACTTGAATGGGTTTAGATACAAAATTTTAAACAAAGATACTTAATGAAGGCAGAACTTTTTTTGGTCAGTTCAAATGAACAAAGTATAAATTTTATTTAAATAATCTGGGTACAATTATAAACAAATATATTTAAAGGAGTCTAAGTAAAATTCTAAAATAAAAACTTTGTTAAAAAATTAAAAAAAAAATGAAATAACATTGTCCTTTAAACCTAAGTAAGAAATGTTCTTAAATAATTCTTTAATTAAAACTTTAATAGACTTTTTTAAAAATATGTAAATCAGTGGCCCTGTTCCTTTATTACTTAGTTTTGAATTGTATTACCCCTCTTAATTAAAAATTTAAATTTACAAAAAATTATATGAGTTCTAAATGCACGTAATCAGTTTAAACAAAAGTTTTTCTTATATGAGCTAAACCAAAAATGCTACTTTAATAAAATATTAAAATATTCCTAATACGAAAATGTCCTGATATTCCATGATATTCTAAATGCTTTTATATACTTTGTCGTTAGTCTTATTTTAATATATGTATAATGATAACGGCACCAAGCTTTTTCTTAAAGGCGTTTTTAAGATAAACTGACAAATTTTCTAAAATAAAAAAAATTTGCCAATTTAAGATATTAAAAATTAAGGATATTGTAGGGTATCCTTTTATAACATTGGTTAAAAGTTACGGACCTTAAATAGTGACTTATCACATTCTATCTAGTGCCACGTATAGTTGTATAGTCAGAATTCCTAGCGGCATGGGCTAGGAAATATGAACTATGAGCGCGAGTTTGCTCAATTAGCAGTTTAATAATAAACAAGAAAATTGCTTCCTTGCAAGACACACAGGGGCAATGGTCGGACTCATAGCTTTAAACCCAGTAGTAAGACCACCTGCAATGTAAGGCCATCATTGAAGATACTGATAATCTTATCACAGTTACCTTCTTAACGTTCTTCAGATGTTTTATAAAGTGAACTGATTTGTAGCGTAAACTTTTCACTAAACGCCAAAACAGGTTTATTAGCACACTGCAGATTTCCTCGGACCAATTTTTGTTACATATTATTTTATATAATTTTCATAGCACAAAAAACAGTCGTTTTGATTATTTGAAATTTCAAGACAGATTTTTGAACTTTAATAATAAAAAATTTTCCAGTTGGGTGGGAACTTACCCAAGTTCCTGCCCCCTGTAACCGCGCCTGTTATATTACTGTCAAAAACCACAGATACTCCTTAAACTAAAATTTAAATAAAAAAATATTTGTTTGTTGCAAACTCAACTTTGTTTATTTGTGGATGTTAAAGCTTAAAGAATAAAGTTTTCCCATTAAGCACATTCACAATCACCCGAAAACACATACATATAAACACTTTAATGCAAAATGCCTATTACCAAGAAATACATAAAAGCATACACTCGTTGTGGACCTTAAGAAGAGGAGTTTTATGAATGAGCAAATAAAATTGAAGTAGAGCATAAACGAATGCAACTAACAACACTGTGAATGTTCATTATAAAACTCTGTACTCTAAATTGTTAGGTTGTCGAATGGTTGTATTAATGTGTTGGTTGGGTTGGACTGATACGTGGCTAAATCAGTGAATGAATAAATGAAGAAGGAATATTTTTTTCTTTCCAAATATGTATTCACATACATATGTATGTGTTTTTTAGCTAAAGTTTTTGCAGTGTATGTGGGTATTTGTTCAATAAACACTTCACATTACAAATACACACACTTACACATGCAGACAGAGTCATGTTTATACACTCACACATATTCTGACACACTGCAAAATGTTAATAGAATGAAGACTGATGTACGTACAGCAACTTAAGATTTTTTTTTTAATTTTATGTTTTTGTTTTAAATATTTTCAAACTCGCAAATCTACACTCTGCAACAGATTTTACTAACTGACTTCAAACCAAAATTTCAACTAAAATTATGCATGAGATGCAATCTGATATTATGTTTAAAGGTCTGACTGAGTATCTAACCACTTAAGCCACAGCTGTAACAAAAAAAATATACATATGGAAAACAATGCAAAGAAATGCAATGGAAATAGAAATGTTGCTGCAGTGGCAGAAGCAGCAGTGGTATAAAATCAAGAAGAAAATGTAGAGAAAGTATCTTAGCCACTACAATATCCAGTGGAAAGAAACAATTGTCTATTGTCAGAAGTTTTTTTTTTTGTATTTGTGAATGTTTTTTTCATGTGTTATTTTGTGATTGCATGCACTCAGTAAATTGTGGTTAAAAACAATGCAACACATACATACACAGATGTTGCCTTTTGAAGGCAACTGTAAGGTTTTTTGTTTGTTTTGAAATTCATATTTATAGACATTCACATATGTCGATTTATGATGTCCTGTACTCGCTGTACGTGGTCGCTAATGCCATTCTGGCCCTAATAGCAAAAAGTGGGTGGATGAATTTTTTTGTTGAAACCTGGAAAAACGAAGGCTAAAATCCTTTTTACCACCAGTCAAAAATTTTTTAGATATTTTTATTAATTTAATTTTTTTAAATGATGCAATACGCAATAATTTTATATATAACATTATGTTACCTTATTTGGAAAGGGGGAACCAAAAAAAAAAAGAAAAGTTGGCGACACTGGAGATCTTTTATAATGTTAATATGGTGTTACAGTCCCTATAACACATTTTTACTTCGGTGCAATTTTATTCCGCCAAAAAAAGGGTTCTCCAATATAATGCGATATTTTAGATCAGGATATTATATTATATTATTTGCAATAAATATTCTTGAAATTTTATAAAAGAAAATTTTAAAATACGTTTTAAAATATGAATAAGTGGCTAAGAATTACCGTAAAAACAGTTACTGGTGCCAGTTTATATTCGTATTTGTAATAAAAATTTTATGTTTTTCATATTTGTTCAAGTGTAGGTATGTATGAACATACAAGTACATCTATACATATGCATAGATTTATTTGTACGAGTACCACTACTTAGTAGAGAGTCAAATACAAAGCATATTTGAAAAAAAAACCAGAGTAAATGCTAATTTTTTCTTTTAAGAGGGTTTTTGTTTTTACATAAATTATATTTTATGCAAAAATGTTTCCTAGACAACAAATTTTCAAAATATGTAGTTTGTTTTTACCCCGACTTTTCTTGGCATATACATTTATATGTAGAAGAAACTATGTGTGTGTGTGTGTGAGTTTTATTGAAAACAAATAGGTCGAATTTTTAATATTCGCACTAACAAAGGATAAAGTTTTCTTTTTCAAGTTAAATCATGCAGAATTTATTTGATAAATAGGAAAAGGAAACAGGTGAGTGTTTTAAATATACTCATATGCAAACATCTGTTGTTTTTATCATTTTACGATTAATTTACTATAAAAGTTTTGCAGAATTTATATTCAGAATATTAATTGGACTCTTTTAGTCTCTTTTGCTTATGTTTTAACATTTGCTTTTAAAATTTTTATTATTAACCGTTCGGTCAATGACTGGACACCCGGGTACCTTTTTTCAACTTAAAAATGCTCGCAATTCTATAATAACAAAGATATTGCAATAAGACTTCAGTTCTTCGCAATTAAGGTGTTTATAAACTTTAAAGAAATAACATTTTTAGAAATATTCCCGAAAAAAATTATATTGAAAACTAGCAATATCCATCAATAACTGGCTGAGATATAAGCAAAAAAAGACACAAAAAAAAATAATATTTTGCAGCTTTTGGATAACATATAGACATTTGAATAAAACTTGGCTAATTGAGCTTCTGCAAAAAGCATTTTTTTGTGTATTTGTTTTTAAGATTTTTTTAAAAAATTTTATGTGAAATTATAATATTTAATATAAAGGTACAAACAAATGTACAAACAAGTAAAAAATTGGTTACAAGGGTACCCGGTCATTGACTAACGTATATATTTTTGGTAATCAACAGTAGGGTTAAAATAAAATTTGTGAAGAAGTTATATAAAAAATTCGATGAACTGATGGTCATAACAGTAAAAGAAATTTTATTAGCAGTTAACTGGCGTTTAAAATATATAAGTTTGAAAAAAGCATTGAATGGGCGACTGTATTTAATATTGGCCTTGAAATATATTAAATTTAATTTTTTAAAAATAAATAAAAAACGAAACAAAACTAAAAAAGAGTTCCATACTCTTGAAAATTATAGATTTTAATGGCCTTAAATGGTACAAGCATATTTTTTGAGTACATTTTTTTAAGTACGAATAAATACAAATTTAAAAGTAACGCGTTGCAATGTGAACACTGTTCTACCATTTTCCTCTTTTAATATCTTTTTTTCTTAATTTTTTTTTAATTAAAAAAATTTAATTATAGACATATGTTTTTTTTTAATTTTAAGGTAATTTATTTTTTGTTTGTTGTTATGAATGCTTTTTTAAAAAGGATACGCGGCTGATATGTGTTAACACTTATATGAGTCCTTATGTAGTAATTCGTCTTTTTATAAAAAAATTATGGAAGAAGCCAGTTGGCCGATGTTTTTTGTAATGCTTGTTGAGGTTCTTTACGCGACATTTATGTAAAGAGCGCTGTAGCTTCCTCCTAGTTTTAACCCTTTAACCCGTCGCGTATTCGGTTCTCAAAATTGTGGTAAACAACAGAAAAAAACAACACGACTTGATGAAGAATACTACAAAAATGTATTAATGAGTTTTATTTTGGCTTCAAGTTCTTATATTTTGAAAGTGTGATATATTGAGAATGTTATTATTGTATTTAAAAATTCAGTTTCCCATATGATATTAGCCGAGTGGAATGCATTTTCGAAACCAGCTACGACTTCATCGCCAGTACTCATCAGTACTACTGTTATTGAATGTAAACTTCATCTATTTAAACTACAATTTTTGTAGAAATAGCAATTGGAACTTGCTTTTCATACAACTAATGTTGAGGTGAGACAGAACCAATTAATGGACGTCATACTGGTAGACGTTATGATATGCCAATTTGTAAAAAAGTCGTCATAAAAGACTAATATTTTTACATAGAAAACACGATGTGATAGAAATTTTCATTAACGAATATTAATTAATGTTTAATTAAAATCAAGAAACAAAAAGCAATTAATTAATTTTGTATAAAAAACCCAAAACTTATAGTATTTAAGTGGCACTACTCATATGAATATATCGTTTCCGCTGGATTTATTTTTGAGTCATACTTTTAAGTTAATATTTTGTATCACCAACCAGCAAAATTAATTAGAATTCATATTATCACATAAAGGGGCATTATTTTTTTAACTACAACCCTGGTTGACTGTGGTTTTATTTTTTTATGTTTGCAATTTCTATGATTACGTTGGACATAATAGTTTTTATAA
The DNA here is from genome assembly GCA_003055125.1 of Paykullia maculata. Lineage (NCBI taxonomy): Eukaryota > Metazoa > Arthropoda > Insecta > Diptera > Rhinophoridae > Paykullia > Paykullia maculata. The sequence goes on along the minus strand of NDXZ01043896.1, from coordinate 12,286 downwards.
AGAAAAAATGCATGATTTCTTATATATAAAATCAAAACACAACAGACTTTACTACATGTATTGCCTTTACTTACGATGAGTAGGAGAGGCACTGCTGTGAAATTTACTCACTGTTTACTCCTACCAGACAATATTGCCATGTTAAATCTTTTTTATTTATTTTTTTTAATAAACAAAACAATCAGTTAACCGTTACAAGAATTGTCAGGCATTTCAGTTTGTTTTTATAGTTTTATTTGTTGTGTTTTTTTTATAAGCTCAAGGTTTAAGAATACATTCTTGTATTAGTTTTGTGTGTTTGGTTTAAATGTAGTTGTCTGTTTTAGTTTTTTTTTATTACTATGGTTTATTTTTATTATTTAAATAACTATTTTACAGTTAAAAGTCATACTGCCTACAATTTATGTGTATATCGTCATCTAAAATCCAAAAGACCGTAAGTACACTTTTTACTTTTTTAAAAGGAGAAACAAAAGCTTTAAAAACTTAAGACTATTTTCTTTTTGGGTGGCTTTTGAATTTCATTTATAAAATTTATATTTTTAAACATATATAAGTAAAAGTTTAAGGAAAGATGTATTTTGGTTAATTACATCAATTAAAATAGTTGTTTTATTTTTTTGGTTCCTACGGCCTTTCAGGTGACGATATGTATTATAGTGTTTTTTCGCTCTTTGCATTGTTTGTCATTTTGTATTATTGAAATGTTGCTTTTTTCGCTTTTGTTATAGCATCTAAAGGGATAAAAAGGATGTTGCTCCATCCAATTGTTATCAGCGTGCTTTTTTATGTTTTTGCCTTTATTATTAATTCGAGTTTATGTTAAAGAAAACAAAATACAGCTGAAGAAACAAAACTTAAAAATAGATACAATCTCTGTTATAGCCATCAGAATTTTATGTCGTCTGCCTGAGAAACTGTTGTGTCCTCAGATCTTGGACAAAATATTGTAACAATAAACAACACATTGTAACTATAAAACACCGAAAAAGAACGGGCAAAAAACAGTTACAGTTTTCTGTTGTTGTAACAAGAATGACAGGCAGTGGCAGCAAAAAAAAAGTATCAAACAAAAAAGTAAAGATAAAAACATACTAAAATTTTTCAGTCTATTGTGTTGAACACAACAATTGCCTTCAATTCATTATTATTACCACTACACTTATGCCAAATACACTGATGAACATAAAACATATATATGTATGTAGGAACACACACTCACTGCACTCTATGCTTGAAAAAACACTAAACACTGCAGTAGAGCGCATGTCTTGAACATATAAGTTGTAATAAAAAGCTATTAGACCATAACAACTAAAGATACAATATGCCATTCATCTAAATAGTTATCATTCATATTCGTCCAAAAATAAAAATAAATGTTAAAGGTAAATCAAAATTTCGGAGAGGCTTAAAAGAAAAGTTCATTTATATTTTTAAATACTAAAACTGTAAAATTGCTGCAATGAAGCGCCATATATAGTATAATTTTTAAATCGTATATAACTTAAATTATTTGAAAATTAACTTAAGTTAAGAACTTATGGAAAAATATTTTTATAACTTAAGATCATCTTCTGCTAAATGGCGCTTTAAAACAAGATAAAATAATTGATATAACCATTATACTTTTTTTTTGATGTGCTACTATCCCTTTAGTTAAGAATAATGTTTAATATCTGCATAAGTTCAGAGATATAAAACGAATTTAAACAAAAAATGTTTTCAAAGTTCAAACTATTTTTCCTTAAAGGAGTCCATATAAAAATCCATATATATTGTCAACGTGTGATAGTCAATATATGCACCAGCGTAGATAGACCAGTGTGGAGGGCTAAACCCACTCCAGAAACATTTAAGCCAAGAATGTTTAATGTAAACTTTAACTAATACAATAAATAAGCCAAATTTTCTTTTTTAAAAGGAATTAGGCTACGCCGGTGAATATGTGTCAAATCAAAATTACTTTGAACTTGACAAAAGTAAAACAAATTTCCTGTTTAAGTTAGATCGCACATCAACATGCATTGTACACGTATATCCGGTTAGCACATATGTAAGTGTGTGTACTTCGTGTCTTGTGTCTTTTTATTTTACATTTAAAATATTTGTCTACAAGTATAGAAATTCTCTCTTTAAAAATAAACTAGAAATCCTTAATTGCATTTCTTTTAATAAACTATTTTAAAAGTCATTCTTTAAGCCAATAGAGACTCCTTTTTATACTCCTACAAGTAAATATTAAATTTTGTAGAGAAAATCTCAATATGCAAAATAAGAATAAATGAAAATGATGCGAAAAGAAAATGTCTTAATATTTTGACACATCCCTGGTGTTTTTGCCCACTTACAAAACATACTCATATTCCTTTTTAAGTCTTATAGACTTTGTATTTCTCAAGCGAAATATTAGCAAAGATGTACGAGTAGCAGTATGAGTCAAAATTTGTATAAACAATTCCTTAGAGTGATTTTTAAACATAAAAATATTAGATGTATAACAAACACTTTAGTATTATTTTCTATGTATGTGTGCGTTTTTATATCTGTTTGTTAATACTCTTGCTTTTTGTTTTTTGCTCTATATTTTCCTGTATTTTTTTTTTCTTCGTACAACATTCCCGACATTAATACATACAAATATTTTTTTCTTTATTGCCCCCTATAAGATAAATAATTTATGTTTTCATGTAATCTTTCAGCTACTAACACAATTAATCATTGGGGGGTTGTACATGTATTTATTTTGAGAAGTCGACTTCTTTTTTGGAAGGGAATTAATAACGTTCATTATTTTCATCATGTTGCCTCTGAGGAGAACTTATCATTATTTTGCTGTATGTTTGTCCATTTTAATTAAGTTGAAAGAAATAGGAAATTAGTACTGTTTTTAGCACCTAATTTTAAAATTTTTATATTAATCAAATGAGGTGTAAAGAATTATTAAATGTTTTAACAAGACATATTTAGTGTTCGGTACGATGCGAAAGAAATATAGAAAATAAAGTTGCCAGCATGTCGATTTAAAGTTTTTACTTTTATTATAAATGGAACAGCAATTTTTTTTACTAGAAGAAAGATTTGCTTAAAATTTTTTTAAATGGAATATTGGTCGAATATACTTAAACCACAAACTGATAACTTTCCAAAGAAGTTTATTATATTAAAACAATGTGAAAACTTTCGGTAATAAAATTTTGTGAAAGAAAGTTTGTTAAAAATTTTTGAATAATTTACCAACAACATTCTAACAAATCCTAAACATACCAAACGAATTCCCAAAAGGTAGCAGTTAAATATATAATACATATAAAAAATAGAGTATTTTCTTAGTCTGAAATATATTTCTATTTCCACAGTTTTTAAGCTATTTTTTAACGTATTTTTGTTTATTTTTTATACTGAAATTTTTTTGTAAAAAAACAAAAAATTTTATAAAACTTTTTTCAACATTTTCTTACTAATGCTGCTACTAATCTTAATTTAACATTAAATAAAAAATTTAAGAACACTTTTTCTAAACAGAAATTAATGGAAAACAATTTTTTTTTTGCAAAAGATTAGTATCGGGGACCAAAAATAACGATTATAGCTGAAATATTTAATAGAAAACAATGCGATTGCTCGCTGTTAACTCATTGTGCAGGCAATGTTTATAACATTTTTTTTTTGTTGGCTTAAAGTTCATATCGTCGGCTTAAAGTGTAAACCTGCTAAATCCACTTTTTACATTATATAACATTTTGATACCGTTTGATAGAAGAACAGACTAAAAACACATTTATTTCAATTTAGGACTCTAAGTAATAAAAAGTTAGCTCCTTAAGCTAACAATATACAAAATTTAGAAAGTTTTTTGTCTCTCCTGTAAAACTTGTTTGAAGTAAGTTAGCAGGTTTACACTCTATGGCGACGATATATTTTTGTTTCGATTTCAATTTTCGAAATTAAAAATAAGCAAAAAGCTACAAAACTACTATTTACGAAATAATTCTCAGATATAAATCCCTTATAAAAGTGTTTTGGAGTGGTTTTAGGCAGTTTGCTCTGAAAACCTACAAATAAAAACGATGAAAAATAATTTTATTTTATTATTTGTTTTTTTTTAAACTGAAATAGGAAAATAGGAACCTTTGATAATAAGAAAGCCTCATTCAAGTTAATACCGAAACCAAAGCCTTGTTTCTATTTTTACATGTAAGACATTTAACATTATAAAATGCGAAAATAGTCGCAAAAGGCAACACTTATTTTCTTCTCACTGGAAAACATCCATTAATCAGCTGTTAAAATAAAAAAAAAGTCAGCAAATAATCAAACGAAAGAAACAAGCAGCAAGAAACAAGTGAAAACAGTAAACAAATTAAATTAAATTAAAAATAACAAAAGTAAATAAATATGTTAAATATCGTCACATTTTTTTTTAATTCTTTTTGATAATGACGCATCGTACCAAAATACATGTTCCTGCAAAATTGCACACTCCTACAATTGAAAACAACATTATTTTCAATAAAATTTTAAAGGCCCTAAGAGCTTTGGGGTATGATCCGTCTGGATTTATTAATTTTAAAACAAACATAAAAGAAGAAAATGCAATTATTCTACACAGATGTGCAAAAATAATCATAACACCGAACTCTTTCCATTTATGTAATCAGAGATTAACATTTTTAAAAAGAAGCGGGAACATCTAAATGATCTCAAGGTATTCATACTAGAATACTGTCATGCTTTTTCCACTAATTTACCACATGAAAATAAGTAATATATTTCAATAATCAGATTTTCCTTTCAGGTAACTTTTATTTGTTGATTATAAAAAAAAAGTTGATTAAAAATTATATCTATTATTAATTCATAAAGAAAATAAGAAAACTTTTCCTTTATTTCATTTTTTAATTTGACTTACGCCCGCCCATTTCGGTTTTAGAAAAAGAAAACCTTCAAAGGCGTAAGTTTCATATCTCTGCAAAAAATACAAAACCTGGATATTTTTCTTAAAATATTATTCTTTAGCTTAGTCTCTAAGCTTAAAATGAAAAAAATTTTGGTTAATTTTTCATATAAGAGAATTTTTTGCTTCTTCTGTAAATTTTCTTCAATGTAACTTACGGCTTTTATGAATTCATTTGACGATATACAATATTGTGTGTGATGAAAAACTTTTATAAACCATTTTGATTGTTAATTATACATTTTCCTTTGGCGTAAACGTGCACGTTAGTTATGTTTCTATTGCCAAATGTTCTCCTGATATTATTATTATTTGACACACAACGAATCTGTAGTTCTTGTTAATTGTGTATTTCATATGTTATTTTACTGGAAAGCATTATGGCTTATTTAATATTTTTAAACGTTTAATAAAAAACATGTGCTTCGTTCTCGAATTTTTCAGTATTCTAAATTTTATAATGCAATATATTTTAAATAAAAAACTCAAGATTGTTTGATACATTTCTTTATTTAAATAAACTATTAAACCTAAACTATTTTTTTTTAATATCAATTCAATTTTATTAAAACTTTAGACAGTTTTCTAAGATAAGAGATATATTTCTTTCTTCCTTACAAGTATATATAGATATAAATATCAAAAGTTTATTAAACTATTATCCGTCACTACGTCTCATCTGGAGTGTGCTTCTAGCTTTTAGCTCTTTTATACACATAAGCCATATTGAAAAGTTTGCAATAAAATAAGTTAACAAATTCCCAAAAAACTTTTTGTATTCAGATAAACGTGGATTGATTTTTAACGAAAACATTATTTGTAAGGTAACAGTTTGTATTGATATATTAAATGCTATTAAAGATGTTTAATATAAAAATATTAATATCAATCTGAATTTAAAATTATTATAAATAATTTGATAAAGTATGGATAACTATTGCTTTCATGAAAATTCATCGTTGTATTCCATCAGGCACATCGACTGCTTTCATAGACTGACATTAATAAAATATAAAAAAAATATGTTTGCAAATAAAAAAAAAATTTCTTTTAAAAGAAATTGTATGCTTAAATTTACATAATTATTTTTGATTTAATTTGAGTACTTCATAAGAAAACTTTTGCCAGGCAACTGCTAAAGCAACCAGATATAGATGAATATTCACAAGGAAATAGAACAAACTCCCCACCCTCACCACAAAACTAAATATTTAAAATTGAAAAAAAATAATACAAAATGTTTAATGTGTAATTTTTAACTTCTTTTGTCAATTTGTCTGCCTGTTTATCTGATAAAAAAAATTCAATTTATCAAATATTGGAGATTTTATGTTGCCAAAATCGTTTTTCGAAATTTATGATTTTATCACATAGTTTTATTTCGAATAAATAAGGAAAAATATTTATAAATTAATAGTTTTACAATGTCGAAAGAATATCTATGCGAAAGAAAGCTAGTCAGTCAAATTCGTATCAAATTTCGTTTAACTATTTTGAAGGCGTTCTTTTGCATGTACATACTTACGCATGCCAACTTTTTTTCTTACGTAACAAGAAATCACAGCAACGACAAATCAAAAATTTAATAAACAGGCCATTAAAACCATATGCACATTCATACATACATATGTATGTATGTACATATGTATATAGAAATAAAAACTAGCAAAGTCGGTATGAAAAGCAGTGAGTTTTTCTAAACGAAAAATTTCTAATAAAGATTTGATTTGTCAAGTGTTATTGGTTGTTCTTTTAAACAAAAATATCAAACCTCAATAACTTGCAAGTGACACAAAGAAGTAAAAAAGTACAAATGTTCATATATATACATATGCTTCAAATATGCAAATTGTCAATTGTTATAAATATAATGTTTTTAAAAGTTTCTCTAGTGATATTTTGCATTTGCCATAACAAGAAAAATTAATATGTCAAAAACTGTTGTTTCTTATTTCCGTGGTTTTAAAATAAAAATCAAAAGAAAATTATAATAAAGGATTTAACATTTGTTTGTTTATACTTGTATTTAATCTTTTGCTTATTTTGAATAAATAATATTGAAGCTCTAAAAAAATAATTACAAAAAAATTATTTTCTGTAATTTAATATTTGCTTAAAATTTGTTTTTAAATTTTTATTTTTTTTTCCAAGTCTCGTTTTGCAGCTGGCGAGAGGTTGGGGGTACAATGTTAAAGTGTCATACTATGTATTTATTAAATAACAATTCATAAATATTCATAAATGTGTTAAAAATTTACGGAAATATGCAAATAAGTAAAATAAAGTAATTTATTGCAAATGTTTTAAATTAACACATCTTTGTTGAGGACATTGTATGTATATGTTATTAAATAAATATTGCATAACATTTTTAAATTATATTTTGAAAATAATATAATGCTGAACAAACTGCTGCTACTTGCTAGTTTTTAAATTTTATAAATGTTTTATTATATATAAGATTTAATTTTATCTTATATTTTTACTCAAATTTAAATATTTTCAGGCTTAAGCTCAACAAATTATATGCAACTAAATATTTCGGAATTTATTTAATTTTAACCCTAATCCATTCTGTTTAAACATTCTTTGCGACCAACTAGATTTTTTTGCCATAAGCTAAAAATATTGTCCACTATCCTGCATATACTTTCATACAAACACAAACATTTTTTTCACAGCTACCTAAGTGTCCTTTTTAATTTTACACATCGTTGATATCAAAAATAGAAAAAAATATTTATGAGTAAGTTTTACGAGACGCAAACGTTTAATAAAATTTCAAATGAATTTATGAAAAAATAAAAATGCAGACATATTGTTTTTGTAGTGGAACATGGCAAGCTGGAATAATTTAGTTCAAAGGTTAGTTATTGCTATTTCAGCTAAAAAATTTGTTTTTTTTTAAATTTCAACAGTCACTTTAAAACGTTATTTACTTTAAGCATTATTTTAAATGAAGGTATGGATGTATATGTTTTTGTTGCTGCTACTAATGTTTTTGTAATTAAATGCCGTATTTTTATTAAGTAAAGGCAATTAAAATACAAAAAGCAAACAAAATATTGATGCTCTAATAAGTAAACAAGTTGCTGTAATTGCTATGATTAATGCATTTCTTTTTTCGTTTTGAGTTTTCCTCAAAAATTTGTTTTAAATTGATTTAAGGGCCATAATTTACATAACTGAAATAGGAAAAAAATTAATTTTTATAACAACTTGACGAATATTTGTGTGTTCATAATGTGATTTATGATCAAAGTACATTTGTGGACCTTAAGGAAAAAAGATACACAAAGCTAATTTAAAAAAAGCTCATAAGATACAATAAGCCTTTAAGTAGTTTTAGCAGAAAAAATGAACTCAAGCCAGAAAAAAACTAAAAATAATTGTCTTAAAAAAAATTAATTTTGTTTTATAAAATTTTTGTTAGCGTTAATGTTTTTACAGTACAATTACTGATCTTAAATGATTTTGTTTTCGAAAATCTAAAATGTATTAAAATATTAGATTAAATATCTCTTTGCAAAAATTTCATAACAAATAAAATTGTATGATTTACTTTCTATATATATATATACGAAAATTGTACATAAATTCATTATTCTCTGTACGTGCTCGTACATTCCATTACATCATGATATTATGATGTTATTCAGTTTTCATATTTCCGTCATTCAATAGTTCTTGTTTTAATATCTTTTGTTATTTGTGTCTGTATTATATGTTTTATTTCTGTGGACAAAAAAATACAATAAAACCAGTTCATAATTTACCAAAAAAAACCAACTAAACAAGACAAAACAAATGAAGGATTTCGGAAAAAAACCAAAGAAAGGCCGAAAAACATATTAAGGTCATACAAGTATTTAAATAACAATAATAAAAAAATTTTAATTATAAAAACTGAAAACAATACATGCCACATATCAAAACTGTTAACAAAAAACTTAAAAGCACAGCATTTGATTTTGAGATATTTATATTGACTATTCATTATTTAAAAATTGTAGCTTTTTGCTTCATTTAAAAGTTATTTAAAATCTGTTTGTATTAATTTTTCTTTTATAACAAATATAATATTTGTATTGCATTATTTAATTTAAGTAATTTAATTATACTTTTCTGTGTATGGCTTATTTGCTATTATCAATTGTTTATAATATTTACTTACAAAACCAAATATATATAAATGTATATGGTTGCGTATGAGTGTTGTGGACGTCTAGTCAGTGGTCGTGTGTAAACAATACTTATACGTCATGTAGTGTTTTCAATAAAAAAAAATTTGCTTATGTACATATAACTACGTGCATATATAATATAATAACACATATTCATTCATAAATATAAATTTATAAAACACCCAGCAAAAAAAGTTTAATGACGAACAAAGGACTACAAGGCAAGAGGAAATGGAGACTTTCATAAAGGCGAAAAGCTCTTCAATCGCTATTTACTTGATGCTAGTTGAAAGTAGGTTAGCTTAGAGTAGGAGGGTTTTACTAAAGTACTTAAACTAAGATCGGTTATTGAGTCACAAATAGTACTGGATTGAAATTAAATGCGTTACCTTTTAAAACTATTTTAGTGACACTAAATTTCTATTTTAATTAATTTTATTGAAGCTTTTTTTTCAGACACAAAAAAAAATAAATTGTTATAAAAATTAGTAAATTATTTTATTATGAAACCATAAATACGTTTTACAATTCAGAACATTGTTTTTAATGAATAAGGATTTTTATAAACATTATTTCATTATGGAGAGTTTAAAACAACATGATAATTAAAAAAATATTGTAAAAATAAAAAAATCTTTGGAATATTTTTCATAAAAAGAGAAATAATAAAAAAAGTTACTTCCTTTAAAGATCATCATCGGATTGACTCTTTAAAGGGAGATGCAGTAATTTTTTTTATATCAAAAATAAACTGGTACATTTTGTACATGTGGGGCTATAATTTCATTGTAGCTTCAAAATCTGTGATGCCTCATTCAAGCCAAAGTTTGTGAATATAATTAAAAGTTTCTTATTACTTAGTAATATATAAAAGCAAAAATTGTATATAAGGAAATGCATTAATTGCTTACAATGCTAGCAATAATTTAAAAAAGTTACGGAATTGATTTATAGCGTTAATTAACAACAGAATAATGGATTTTATGATACGTATTTCGATGTTTACCAGAAAATATACACAGCTCGCCAATCCAAATGAATTGTAATATTTCGTGGAAATTTAATCACACTTTACAGATCTTAAGACATAAATTCGAAGTTTAATGCAATAAAATAAAGCAATATTCTTTCATCGATCATGAAAGACCATGAAAGAACTGTCCAACGAACTAATTGGCAAAGCAAAATTTTAATTAGCTTTAAAACCTTCTTCCAGGAAGTCGTAACAATGACTTTTGCAACTTATTTTATTTTGAAATTCGGGAGTATGTTCATGATAAAGTTACCAAGTCAGCTTAAGATGCTTAAGGTTGAAAAGACAATTAAGGCAAATAGATTATTATTTAAAAAAATAAGCGTAAAAGCCCTTACAAGGTTCTTAAATGTCGTTCTTCAAATTTAATTTTTTGGTTAATAATTTGAATCTTAGTAAGTTCTGATATAAAACAAGTAAGAGCGCTATATTTAGCTGGGCCAAGTCTTATATACCATTTACCACATGTAAGTATGTAATAGAAAGTGTATATATGTATCTATGTTTGTATGCATGTATTTATATATGTATGTATGTATTTACATGTCCCAAAGGCAGTAAAAGTCTTAAAAAACTTGTTTTTTTAGGATAAAGATTTTGGTTTGTGTAGGTTTTTAGCCTACGCCTTTGCAGATTATGGACCAATTAGTCCAATTCTTTCAAACATATCTATAGTTATATAGTTATATCTCAACGAGCTTAGATGAATCTTGTCAGTTTTCAATACCGATTTTTTCGAAAGTATTTCCAAAAGTTTGATATATTTATAACGCTGGGTGACCTATGGGAGCTATGGAAACTTGATTTCAACCAACACAAGGGCAAATAGACATGGCTAAATCGACTTCCCTATCTATAAGGATCCAGAATATATATAATTAATAGGGTCGCAAAGGAATCTTGTAGAAATTACAAACGAAATGACAATTCTATATATACTCTTGGCACATGTGTGAGGGGTATACAAATAGAAAATTTTTCAGAACAAAATTATTACCTATACTATTTATTTACCAGCAAAAATATAATAACAATATTTTTTTTCATATTTCCGTATCAAGTTAAAAAAAAGATCATAACATGAACGAGTGTTTATTCTTCCTGAGCTACTTTACGTGGTTTTGTGTCATTGATTTTTATCGATTTTTCTTAAAGAAAAATTATTTTCATTTTTAATTTCCTAAAATGTTAATTAAACATGCACAGATAAAATATTGGCGGTCTCTTATTATATACCCCTAAGCAAACTTTTCATTTCTTTTTGTCTTTTGTCATTTTTGTTATCACTTTTTCATTTCTGCTCTTTATGATTTCTATTCTATTCGAAAAAATATTATTTCCTTTTCTATAACGTTTTGTTACTTTAACAATTGCCAATGTCAGCATTATGAAAACATACAAATGTAGATACCAAAATGTGTTCTTTTACATTTTTTCCCTTTTTTCTTAAACAATGAAATTTTTGTATGTATATGTGTGCATACATTTTTTTGCTAAAATGATAATATAACATAAATCTATGATTAACAATATTACAAATTAAAATTTTTAATATTTGCCAAGACCAAACAAAAATAAGTTTATTGTACTTTTATTTTGTTTTAATTTTATTGCAACAAACTATTTTTGTTGAAAAACAAACTGGACTTTAAAAATTTAAAATAGCCCTAAAGGTTAAAAATAGTAAAAGGAAAACCAGATAAAAGTTTGCTTGTACTTTAATAAGTATGTTTGTATGTGCTTATGTATTCTGATATGACAAGTGCCGTTTGCTGCAAAGATAAAGGTTTGTTGTTTGGCAATTGTCTCATTGGTGATTGTTTTTTTTTAATTTTGACAATTTCTGTCAAACACGACAGGCAGTAAATGTGCTGAAATCTAAACAATAGGAAATAAACTAAAAGCACAAATACTATGAAATTTCATTTCCTTTTTGTTTAATTAAACATCAAATACTTATTGTCAATGCCATCATGATCTTAGTAAATGAAATATTCATTTTAATTTCAAATTGAAATAAATGTTAAATTGAGTTGAGCCTCTGTTTTTGACATACTTATTGAAAGTCACATAAAAGAACAACGAACTGACAGAAGGACCGCCCGCTTGGCT
>NDXZ01043888.1:0-12518 GCA_003055125.1 Paykullia maculata | reverse complement strand
TAAAAAAACATACTTAATTAAATACCTTTTATAGGAGTAATAATGTGTGTTTTTATTTTAAGTTCAAAACATTTTTTTTGTTTTTTTGTTATCAATGACAAACATAAGCATTCTGATTAAACTTTCCCAAATACTGTTTAATTGATTGAACATGCGGGCAGTTAGGGGGCTCATTTGTTTTTGTATGACGTCAGAAAGTTATGTAAATCAGATACATTTTTTTTTGAAAGTAGTGACATTTAATAAATATTTAAAGTCATAGTCGACGGTGGTTTTTAGGCAAAAACTGCGGAACAACTAGGGTCTTTTTACAAAATTTATGAATTTTCGTATATAAGTATTTTATAACGGCAAATCCTTGTCTCGATGCAGCATAACATTTAATGTCACTTTTGACATAAGTTTTGTCATCAATATTAATGCAGTTATATCTTTGAAATGTTGTGGTAACACAACACCATTTTGGTTTTTAGTACAATTCTGACATTTAATAGCATAACATGTTTACAAACTTTTATTCAAACATACTATTCTTGCAACACTTACGTTGTTATATTTTTTTGCGCGGTTAATATTCAAGTGATTCTTTACCAACGTTTTATTTTTGGTAACGGTATATCCGGTATATACATACCTTCACCACAAAAACGTTTTTTATAATACGGACAAAATGTGTTTTCCGAAATAGAGCTACGTATACAAAATCATGTTGGGGTTTAAAAAAAATATATTTTATATTGTTAGAATAATGGTGGATATGTGTAGAATATTACAGTGATACCACTAGCATTTTTTAACGCTTGAATAAATTTAAAAATTTATTAAATTATTGGAACGAATAAGTAGCAAATTAACGGTACTTACTTCTGCTGTTACAAATTTATATTATCACTATTAAAATTTTATGTATTTTTAATTAGATTTTTAATTGTCAATATATAACGGGTTTACTTTAATATTCTTTAAAATAATTTTATTATGGTACATTTGCAGAAGACAATTTTCTTTAATATCTTATTTAACTGGGTTCAGTTCTCTTAAGTGATGAGAACGTTTAATGTTTAAGTAATTAATATTTTTCCTTTTTAACTGCTTTAAATAAATTGTAATTAATTTTTATAATTAATAAATTTGTAATGTTATTTCATAAATAGAAAACTGTGAAGCGGTATTAATTTCGAACGTTTCCGTTTCTCTGTAAAAAACGGGAATTCCCGAGATGCCAGAAAATTTTAAAAATATTCCCACTATCGGGAAAATGAAAAATTTTGCGAAAAAAAACTCTGTCATCAGAAAAATATACATATTTATGATATATTTGTACATACACACATATTAAATATGTGTGAATAAAGTGCGTGCTTAAATTTGTATTGTATTTATATTTATTAACAAATCTTGTTTTCCTTTATATCATTCATTGCACGTTTTATGAATGTTAATGTTTTTTGTTTAATAACTTAAACTACATATGTACATAACATACATACATATGTACATATTTAAATTTTTTTTAAATAATTGTTGTTGTTTATAACTTTGCGCAATTTTTAATTTGTTTTACCTAATTTTATATTAACAAAAAATAATAATTTAATTAAAAATATAGATATACATACATACATACTTCGTAATATGTACATATGTGTAAGTATGTATGTACGTATCTATAGCAAAAAGCCGTTTATGCCACAGAGAGAGAAATACATATATACTCGCGTTTAATTAAATATACTTAACTGAAATTGAGAGGCTGTTTTTTTAAATGAGTAAAGCTTTAACTTAACTCAGTCTCCAAAATAAAGCTGTGTTTAATCAAATAGCTTTAAAATTTGTAAATGAGTATGTTTTTAACACGCGTTTTTTTTTTATTACGGTTACAATTTAAATAATTATCGTAAAAATTTAAATGACAAAAAAAAACTTACTTAATCGTAACATTTTCAAATTAACTAATGAAATAAAATTTAAATGAACATTTTAAGATATTGAAATACCATTTTACTTAAATAAATGCACGTTTTGTTATTCTACTGGTTTTTTAATAAAATTCAGTATTTACAAAAATATAAAACCATAAGTTACATAATAATGGAAACATCAAACAAAATTAGAGGATACGAATTTATTATAGTAAAATATTCATTTATTATTATTTGTTCTGTAAATTCAAATTTGATAAAAAGGTTTTGAAATTCTTATGTTAATAAGAAAAAGTTTACTTTATGCAGACAGATGATTGGCCATCATGGCTTTTTTGTGTTAGTATTGCCATAGTACAACACGCACAATATTAGTAAAAATTTGGATTAGCACATACATATATACATACATACATACTATACACTACAAAGAGCTCATTATTTATTTTTAATTTTTATTAAAAGTTTGCCTGATTTTTGCCTTCGCTGTAGTAATCAAACTTTTGGTTTTTTTATTCAATATTGTGTTAATTAAAATGTAAGCAGTCAAAATTTATTTTTGCAAATATTTTAATTATTTCGAAATTTCACTAACAATTTTCCCAAAAAAAAAAATAAATAAATAATTTCTATAAAATCTTATTTTTAAGAAAAAATTAAAAAAATAAAATAATTAACTGCCTTGCCCACAAAATATCGTTCGCATTTTGTGGGCCAGGCGGTAAATAGGTATAAGCTCCACGAAAAACTCGTCCAATTTTGAAAAAAGAAAACATTTTTTACAAAAATTACTTTTTATTAAAAACTAGCAGAGCGCCCTGGCTTCGCACAGAAGTTATTTACTAATGAAAAAATATGTAGTTAGTAGCCAAGGTAACATAGAAAAAATGAGAAGAAAAAAAGAAGGCAATTTTATTTAATTTTTAAATAAAGTAATCTTTTTAGCAAATTTGTTCATAAATTTCAAGATATCCGACTCTCAATTTATGTATTTTCTTTTCATGGACGGTGCCACAACCCTGCTCCTATCAAGGCAATTTTTGCTTAATTAAGGAAAGTTATATTATAGTTAATGATACAAAGTTTTAATTATAACAGATCTCAATATAATTTATTTGAGCTGTATAGTAGGTGCCACGCCACCTTATATGTTTTTGTCGGTTTTTGCTTAAATACGCTTACAGATATCAAAGAGAGTTACGCTAAGTTTAAGATGACAGCTATTATAGGTTCTTAAATATCTTAAATAGTATAAATGCCATTAAAATCATTGTATCGAATAAGAAAAATTATATTATAGTTAATCGTACAAAAGTTAATCCTTCAACATTTTAAGACCATTGATATAACAGTTTTTAAGATATGCAATAGAATGTATGGGAGGTGTTACGCCTCCTGATCCGATTCTTACAATTTTTGGCACGAAAAAGAAAAGTGATATTAAAATTGATCGTACAAAAATTTGAGACCATAGATATAACAGTTTACAAAATATAGTATAAAATATATTTGATTTATATGGGCAGTACCACACCCTTTGCTCCGACCCTTACAAATTTTGGCTCGAATAAGGAAAATGGTATAAAAGTTAATCGTACAAAATTTTGAGGCTATTGATGTAACAGTTATATATAGGTTTGTCGTTCCGTTTGCAATTTCTACAATATTCATTTGTGACCCTAAGAAGTATATATATATACTGGATTATTTAGATAGGAAAGACGATTTAGCCATGTCCGTCTATCCGTCTGTTGGTTGAAATCAAGTTTTCGTAGCTCCCATAGGTCACCCAGGGTTATATGTGATATCAAACTTTTAAAAATACTTTCAAGAAAATCGGTATTAAAAACTAGCAAGATCCATCCATAACCTCAAAGCTGTTTTGCAGCTTTCAGATAAACTGAAGATGTATTTGAAAAAAATTGGGGCCACACATGGTGAAGGGTATATAAGATTTGATCCAACCAATTATAGTGCTCTTACTTGTTTTTTTTTCAATTTCGGTAACAACCAAAACAATCGTATTTTTGGGTCTTAAACAATTTCTGTCATTCGAAAGCAGGGCTTTTCTTAAAAGCTGAAAAGCAAAAAAAAATCATTATTAACCACCTGCTCTTTTTTTTGCTTTAATTAACCTCGAGATAAAGAAGATGGGGTATTTTTTCCCAACCGCTCCTCAGCAGACTTTGAAAATGAAAAAAAAAACTTTTAAAACAGTTAATATTTATTTGCGAAAATTACAAGGCCCCAAAATGTGTTTCCACCAGAGATGCTACACATTTTTGCAGATACTATTCGAAAAGCCAAACTCCTCTTTTATATAGATTTAAACTTTTTTAGTTGTTTAAAAGCCGTTTATATATACATACATATGTATGTTTATTGCTATTTATTTTGGGATATGCCACATTGTGCATAATTGAGAAGGTATTATTTAAGTCGAAGGTCTAATATAAGTCCACTTAGTAGCAAATATTATTGGTATATGAAAAGTGCTAGTTAAATATTTATGTTATTCAACGGAAACGGTTTTTATTATGAAGTCAGCTTTTTAATGTTTTATTATAAAACTTAAAAAAAATGTTAGAAAAAAAGTAATAAAAAAAATTATTGGGGTTATATATTAATTACTTCACGATTTACATGAGTCAAACATTTATAAAACAAATTTTTTCAGATAAGTCTAAATTGTTTTAGACATTGAATTAAGTTATTAAACGACTTCCCCGTTCACGTTAAAAATAAATAATTATATTTGATTTTAAACACTTTATTTGCAAAAACAGAAATGTCATAGAATAATGCTTAACATTATCACTCACATTTATCACTCTTCTTATAGTTGTTTATATGTTTATTTTAAATCTAGTCATACATAATTAAAATTCTAACTTAAATAAACTTAAAATACATTTACATTGGAAAACACAGTGTTATGTAAATTTTTATAAAGAATATTAAAAAATATATGTAAGTCAAATAAAAAACTTTGGCACAGTTGCAAAAAGAAACAAAAATATTAATATATACACAGTGAGAAATAACATAATTATTCAAAGTAAAGTTTTAATTCCTTGGAATGCTTACAAAAAAAAACTCTTATTTGTAAATTTGTTTAAAAAATGTATAGAAAAGTTACATTAATTTCTAAAACATCTAAAGCGGTTTCATATTTATTGTAGTTTTTTTTTTATTTAATTGAAAACAATAAATAAAATTAACTAAATATGTTCTTTTAAAAAATTTAATTCTTAGTATTTTTTACATGTTTAAAAATTAATTTAAGTAATACGAAATTACTAGTAAATATTTAACTATTAGTTTGGAATAAGTGTTTTTAGATTTAGCAGTCATTTTTTTAAATTGAAAATATCGATTAAAATTTCAATAGTTATTTTGTTTAATTTCAAGACTGCGATTTGTTTCCTAAAAGATTTATTTTAATAAAAAATTATTAATTAAATTTTTTACCATTTAATATTTGTATTTAATTTATTTTAAATATATTTGAATTGGTTTTTTACCTTAAATATTTAATTCTTATAATTGCTTTAGTTCTTTTTCTAACTAACTTATCTTTGCTCTCCCTCTCTCACTCACTTTTTTATCTAAATAATCTCAATCTAAATGACATTATGTAAAACGATACAATACGTAAAGCTAAAAACAAACAAACTAAAAATATAATTGAGGTTTCATAATTAGCATTTAACATGTCGATATCTTTTAAAAATATTTTCGGTCTTGAATAGTGACAATAAAAGGCATTATTGCACTCTAGTCGTGGCCGATCGAATCCAAATATGGACAAGACGCAGGCATCTAAACTATATTTTAGAAATGATGTTTTAAAAATCCATTGTAGTGGTTCGGGCGTGTGTTTTTCTTGTAAAAAGAAGCCAGAGAAAGCCAAAAACGGGCATATGAAAAAGGGGCCCAGTATGGCAGCCAGCTGAAAATTTGAAAAATGTTTTAGTTTCGAAAAAAATTATTTAAATTAATATTTGTTTATTACTAACCTTAATATTTAATGAAGCCCCCACTGCTAAGCCTATACTTTGACCCACTAGGGCGGTTAAAAATATTATCACACAAAATAATGCAACACGAAATACATCTCTGGGTTGATCGGTTAATATGTAGGTTATCACTATATACACTGTGCTGCATACAAATTGTATTGGTATGTCTGCCAGTGTTATGGCCACATAATATGCTCTTAGCGAATACCAGCGATTGAAATGTTCTCGTGAAACAATTGGAAATTCTAGAGGAACTGTTAAAAAATAATGATTAGGAAATTGGCAATGACATTTATTAAAAAAGTTTAAAATAATAAAACCTAAATATTTACAATTTATTTAATGAAATTGGGAAACTTGTTCCTTATAATCGAATGTCAAATTTCTATACACTACATAAGGGGTATTAGTTTAATCGCTTAAATGCCTTTTATACCTCTTAAACTTTTAATTTTATATGCAAGTTAAAGCGTTTGAGCGATTAAACTAATAACCCTATTAATACATTTTATTGTAACATTTTTGAAAAAGTAAAAGCCTTAACAAAATACTTACATTTAACTAAAATCGATGAGAATGATGAATACATTATAAACATTATCGAATAGAAACAATAACGAAAATTATTCAATGCATTTTCCGCTTCATTACCAATCCCATAATACAGACAACCAATCAGTAGCGCCGTTATTAAATGTATTACAAAACGTATCGTTGTCAGGGATTTATCCCGCCATAATATCAAAAATGTCCTTAAAAGCAATATTCCCAATTGACGATAAAAAGGGGTGGCATAAATATTTTCACGTTTACACAGTTTTGGCGAATCGATCTGTTGACAGCAACCATTTTCCTTCACAATAGAGGAACTATCGTTAGATTCTTTTAGAAGGCCTTTACTACTACCGATGCGGGAGGACATTTCCTTAATAGGTGTTAGTGGTTTCGTATGTTGTTTTTTGGCATGACTTGACTTTGGCGTAGAACAATGACCATTAGGAATCGGACTAGAATTGTTGCCATTGCTGATGTTAGCAGTAAATACTGGAGCCATAACAGGGGTCATAAGACCAGCTGCCATCATTTTATCTGGGTATAGAAATAATTAATTTTTTTTTTTTTTTTGTAAAACAAAAACTTTTTACAGTTTATTTTATTACGATTTCATGTACTAACCAACTTTTTGCATGGCTTCCAATTGTTTCTTTCTAGCCGCTTTTGTTTGTCGATAATTATTATTGCGGCCATTTTCAATTTTTGCTATTAACTTCTCGTTTTGTGGTCCATAATCATCGGTGGCAATTTCCATTACTTAAAAAACAATTTATAATTAAAAAGATTTTTTTTATAATCTTTAAAGAAAAACTTACAATAATCTGCAGGATTATATGACTCCGGACATGGTAGCCCCACATCTGCTAAAAATGGCACCAGATTTTGTGTGCCCCCCGAATATATACAGCTGCCCCCTGCTATGGCATATAATAGATCAAACATTTCAAATGTTAAAGCACTGGGCTGGTGAATAGTACAAATAACGGTACGTCCTTCTAGGGCCAATTTCTTAAGTAACGATATTAATTGATTGGAGGTCGAACTATCTAAGCCACTAAATAAAATATAAAAAAATACTCTATGTAAGTTGTAATAAATTTCAGACTTAATATAAAGAAAGTTTGGAGAATTGATTTTGCCCTAAATTTCGTTATAGATTTAATTGTTTACCTTGTTGGTTCATCCAAAACTAATACAGGCGGATTATTAACTAATTCTAAAGCGATAGATAATCTCTTCAGTTGTCCTCCCGACAATTGGGAAGTTCTGGTATGACGATTATCATACATGCCAATGGCTTCTAATATCTTCTTAACCTGCGATAATGATAATAAAGTAATAAAATGAATCGTTAAAATACTTACAATAAAACGTACCCTTTCCTTTTTATCACTTTTACTCATGTGTATACCAATTTTTAAATTGGCTGAAAAATGCATGGCCTCTTTGACCGTCAAATACGGATGCAAACTAGTGTCCTGTGTTATAAATGCAACATTTGGTTTAAAAGCTTTAATATCACGTACTTCTTCATTGACCATCACATCGCCAGCATAACCGTAGGCTCTAAAGGGAGAAAAGAAAAATATGTCGTTGATTAGGAATTTTTGTAGGTTCTCTAAAAATAAAGGTTACATTACGTATATCCCGAGAGTATATTAAGGCAAGTACTTTTTCCCGCACCCGATGGCCCCACTATAGCGCTAAGTTCGCCAGCTTTAAATTGCCCCGTAATGCCTTTGAGTATCGTTTTGGTATCTGAAAAAATATGCAACGAACAGGGTTAGGAATTATTATGGTGCAATTGCATTGTTTGATGAATAAATTATTTTTATTCAATAATGATAATAAATGTTAACATTAGATGGGCAAGTTAAAGGTTGTGCTCATTGTTTAATTGACAAGACCACCTACCAATTCAAGGGTATTTCTTTATCAATTTATATTCTACATTGTTAATGGATTTGAATTAATTGGCGGAAAATACACGTGACATGCTTACTTTAACGTCCACCTTTTAGATATAGTAACCAGACACTTGTCCGCTTATTTTTTGAGTAGGATAAAATGCTTTTTAAAACTTGTTTCTATCTTGTCTAGTTTGGCAGATATAAGGTTACCGATTTTTCCCGTTTTTACCCTTTTTTACCCCCTTAATGTTTGAATTTTTAAAAATCACTTCTTAGTGGATCTATACAACATGAAAGTAACCCACAGTCCAAATTTCAAGTCTCTAGCTCTATCCGTTTGGGCTGTGCGATGATGAATCAATCAATCAGTCAGTCACCTTACTACTTTATATATATATATATAAGTTCTATTATATAAAACAGTGATGGTGGGTACGCAAAATTCATCACAGCAGAATCATGATTTTTCATTTATAGTCCCTTTATTATTGGCCACCTACTGTATGTAAACACGAACACCAACGTACTTGCTATAATTACGTCTATGAACTTTGGCTAGTTATAGTTAAACTTATTTATTTTGTTTTTTGTTATTGTTTTCAATACATATGTATGTATGTATATGCAAATCCATTTATTGTTGTTATTATTTATTAAACTAATACATTTTATACATATGATGATGAGTGAGTAAATGTTGCTTATCAAAAATGCATACACACAAACATATTTCGTCGCAATACGTTTTGTTTGTAATTTTTTATTCATTGTTATATTAATTTTTCGTTGCTGTTATTTCTATTTCATATAAACAAAAATGAATAATAATAGTTTATACGTTTGTAATAAAATGCATACAAACATATAAACAATATAAGGAATTAGGTTATGAAGGATGCAAGAGGTACGGAAGGCTGACTTATTTGAGCTTTACATTTTCAAGTGCAGCTGCACTTGTTTTTTTGTTTATACTGTTGCATATTTAAATGAAATATTTTTTTTTTTTTGTTTTTTTAAAAGTTATTCAACACATTCGTAATGTGACCCAATTACAATTTATTGTAGATTTATAGATGTAGGACATTATTGTTTGTTATAAACACACATATTTGTACATAATGTATGTATGAATGCACTTGTGATGTAAAATAATTTAACTTATTAGATTCGTAGCATTACAATCGGATACTTTTTTAAAAATTAAAAAATAAATTCTTTATAAACCTAATACCTACAATAGAATAAACTTTATCTGGAAATTGTATTATATAATAGTGTGTAGAGGGCGAACAATGGCCAAACAAAATTTTCATGTATTTGGTTCTTAAATGATAAGGATCGGTTTTAGTGCTAGTGCTTTTTAGAAAGGGAATCCGCTTTTTAATATCATTTACAAAGTTTAAAAATATTCATTGAAACCTTATAAAATATATTCTATGTCCTTATTTGTAGACAGATAAGTCAATTTTAAGAAATCCACCTGTCTATGTGTCGGTTAAAATCAACTTGTTGCGATCTTAAGTAAATAATAAAAAAATTATCGATTTTTTTATTAAGTAAAATTCCGTAACGACAGTTTTTATTGTTAACTAAACAGTAATAGTTTTTGTTGTTAAATTTAAAAGTCGACTCATTAATCGTTTGTCAGAGTTTCTGCTCTTCTCTTAATGGAGGAATATTAGTGGTGATAAAGATGTCAAATAATTGACCGTTAAAAGCTACTGAATTGCACCACAAATGCCCTACGAACCCTTTTGCTTGTTATGTTGTAATGTTTAATGATATATTTAGGAGAATTAACTTTAGTTGTAGATTTGGCTTAACTATCAAAATCATATTGTAAAAAAATATATTTTATTTTATTTTTTAATTAAAAACTATTGTATCTTAAAAGGTTTTACCGCATATGTCAACTTAGAATACATAATTTTAATTGCATACTTGGTATTCCGATCACATGGGTTATTTTATATTTTTATTTTGCACCACAAAAACTTACATTACTTAAGGTGTTACTTTAAACTTTTTAAAATAAAGGCATATGGAGGAAATCAGAAATGATAAATTACATTTTTATACAATTATGCTAATGTTTGTAATGCCATTATTGATTTTAGTCACCTACCATCCATGCAAACGTCCTCACAAAACATGACCCTAACGTCGGGCCTATCACCAAAAATCGCCTAAGAGCTAACAAAACTATTAGAATATTGGAAACGAAATAAACTAAACCACAAATAAATCTCATATAAACACAAATTTCTCTAACGCCTATTATGGTCGTTCCATAATTGGTTAAAGCTTCCATATAAGGCTCACTCCCAGAAATTACCTAGCCCCTCATAATATTTATTTTAACGGTAAAAACCTTTGCTGGATACTGTCAAATATTTACATTGTAAACAAAGTAGCTTAAATAATTTGAAATGCTTAAATAAATAGACAAGCTTGAGGTCTTTATCTTTTGTTTTTTATTTATTATTCAATATTTCGCTTTCCTATTGAATAATAAAAAAAAAACAAAAGTAAAATACCTCAAGCTTGTCTATTTATTTAAACAAAAAGGTCGACAAAAACTACTTTACAATTATTAAATAATTTTATATTTTATAGAGTAGAAAAAAATACGGTCGGCCTTGACCGACAGTAACATTCTTATTTAATAATATTAAACTGTTTTTGTACTAAAATGAGGTGATATTTTGTATCATATATATTTTTTCCTTTTTCTTAGTCGTTTTTAGTAAAATTACATATTTATTCGTTGAAAATTTGCATACTTTTAAAAAACTCAACAGAAACTAAAGCTTAATTAATAAAAAAAGGATAACTTTAAAATTGTACTTAATCTGCCAGGAAAATATTGCTTTAATTTCATAGTACAATTTGTAAAAAAAAATTGCATCTTTATTAAATTTATCATCCCTGGGCAAAAAATTCCTTTGACAAACCCTAAAATATGTGCATTTAATATTTTAAAAAAAAAAAACTACTTTATCAATTTTAACTTAAGATATTAAAAGGGATTTTTTTTCTTTTTGTGTTGTAAATAAGAACAACAATATTTTAAACAGAATTTAACTCTGTAATATGCCCCTATGTTTTGATAACCTTAATTTAGAATAGAAACAATTGCAGTCAATTTACGCTTTTGAACAAAAAAAGACCATCTCTTAATAAAAGATTAAAAATAATATTTAATGATAATAAAAGAATGAAAAAATAACTCTTAACATAATATTAAAACAAATTAAAAATGTATTTGTTTAGCCCATTTTTAACAGTATAACCTTTAAACTGTAAGGTAATAACGGTTAGATGTTTTTATACCCTTCACACATGTGGCAAGGGTATATATGTGTAGGTTTGTCATACCGTTTGTAATTTCTACAATATTCATTTGCGACCTTATAAGGTAGATATATTCTGAATCCTTATGTCAGTGTGTTAGTTGAAATCAAGTTTCCGTAGCTCCCATAGGTCACCCAGGGTTTTATGTGGTATCAAACTTTTGAAATTACTTTCGAGAAAATCGGTATTAAAAACTGGCAACATCCATCCATAACCGGCTAGATATAAGCAAAAAAAGACGATTGCCCTTTTCTTTTTGTATTTTTTACAAAAAAAAAATTATTGTTTTGCAGCTTTGAAAAAAACTTAAAAAATGGACAATTTGCCCAAATGGGCCACACATAGTGAAGGGTATAAAAGATTTGGCTTAGCCGAATAAAGCGCTCTTACTTGTTTACTTTCTCCTTGAAAAGAGTGCAATTTAATCGGTTAAATTACGTTTTTTTTTGTTATATGATTGATTAACAAAGTTTCATTTATTTTTTTTATTCAAACATACAAACATACAAACATACATACATACATACATATGTATGTATGTATATGCAAAAGAGTTAAGCTCTTGTTAGACAGGTTAATCAATAAATATATAACAATGTTATAGAGATATTAACTTAAATAACTAAATCATTGTTATTTAAATAACTAATCAGTAACATTAGTAATGTCTTTGTGTTGAAGTGATAAATCAAACTTAAATGTATATTTTCATATAAGTACCCAACATACCAAATGACTTGAGAAAAATATTATAA
>NDXZ01043862.1:2812-13033 GCA_003055125.1 Paykullia maculata | reverse complement strand
TTCGGTATAGCCGAATATAACGCTCTTACTAGTTTAATGTATTTTTTGATGCCAACAAAATGTAACACATAGTTTAGGGACATTCCCAGAGTGTTGGTTTTAAATGTTTAAATATTATACCAATAAAAAATTTTACATAAATTGTTAAGTTAAAAAAAAGCTCTTCATTAATTATACTTTTTAATTTCACAGAAAACCCATAAGAATTTTGGAAAGTTTTCTTAATACTGGTTTAATGTAAAAGCTATCGCTTTAACTTTATCTATGTATCTCTCCACAAAGATTCCTAATTAAAACAAATTTTTTGTACATCCTCTTTATACAACTAAAGTCTTTACGTACTAATGGTTTAATTTAAAATTTCTTTAGGGTTTAAAATGTTTACCACATAAAAACTTTAATGAATTTAAAATTGTCCGTCGGAATAACCAACCACAAAGAAACTACATTTTTAAGATTTAATTTTCACATTATTTTCTAACATTTATATGCAGCTCTTGGTTTGCATATTTTCGTTTTTTTTAATATTTTATTGCAAGGAAAGATAAGAGGTATGTACATATAAGATTCCTATTTTGATAATTAAACATATAAGTTTGTGTTTGGTTTTGTATGGATAAAACATTTAACGCAATAGAAACTATACTTTAAGCGAAGGTGGTCTCTAAGCAACTGAATATAACAAAAGAAGTCATGTTGAGCAGGTGTGGTTTTGCTACCTGAAGCAATAGAAAATATTTGTATGTTCTAGAGGATTCAAAAATATTTTTTTTAAGTATTTAGGTTTTGTTTTGGTAAATATTTAATTTTAACATAGTTTTAGAGTTTTCATATTTCACTAATTAATGTTAGGTTACATACAACTTTTTACGAATGTAGGAATGTATGTATGCATTGGTCGTTTGAATTTTTACTTGGTTTCCGTCAACTTATCTAACGCACAGGTAGATGTGGTTTAATATCAATTTTATGTTGTTGCTCATTTTTTGGTTTGGCTTAAAGAAAACTTTCTAGCTAAAAAGCAACAGCTTAGAAAGCTTTTAAAGCCAGAAAAACTTTATTTTATTAAAGAGTATTAATTTTAATAAAAAATAATTACATTTTAATTTCAATTATAAAAAAGCAATAAAGAATAAAATTTATTTGCCAATAAATGTTAATTCATTTTGTGTTGTCCATATGCACTGGCAGTTAAAATGTTAAAACAACTTAATTGGGTTTTATGTTTTTTATTTGTGTCTTAAATTATACTTGCACATCTTCATATTATATGTTTATCCATTCTTTTTAATTCCTTTTTGCTTTACAATTTCTGCAAGAAATTACTTTTTTATTCACTTTGTTAATATTTTTATCTTTGTATTTGCTTCTTCGTTTTGTCTCATTTGTTCAATTAATAAAATTGGTTTAATGAGATGAGATTGTGTGTATACGTTTTATTATAAAGTATTTCAAAAAAAAACATAATTATTATTCTTTATTTCCTTAACTCATTGCATTGCAGTCTGTAAAATAACAGCATAACTGTTTAACTTTTCTTACTATATATCCTTCAATTTTTAGCTGCTGTAACAACAAATTATGAACTTTAAAGATTTTTGCCCATCACATTAATGGACCCCCATTAGTGAGGGTTAATTACAAAAACAAATCTTTTCAAAAAATACTGCAATATCACACAAATAGTTTCTTATTGTTGCCAGTTAAAATAAGACAAAGTGGAAAAACCGGAAATAAAATAAAATTGCATTTTTATGCATATTTTGTTATTTCAATACACTCTCACGCTGAGTTTGTGCTAAGTTTGTATTAAGTTTTCTGTTTGTTTGCTTATATTTTTCTGAATTAGCGTTGCCACCTTATTTTGCTATTTTTAACAAAGTTTACATTGACCTCAAATTAGCACAAAATTTTTCAATAATTTTTTGAATGAATCATGAAACGTTCCAGCAAAAACTGATGCTTCCTAGGAAGCAGCTTTGCATGGAAGAGCTCGTTTTTAAACCGCTTCCCCTTCTAATGAAGATAACATGTTTTTTGTATAAGATTTCTGGCGTAGAGGCTTTGCATTAGAGATCTAAAATGATCTTTTTCAAGAAACTGCTGAATATATTCATTTTTTACATAACATTTGTAAGGTTATAATTTTAAAATGCAATAAAGGAATAAGAAGGAATGCGCTGGTCACATGTACGGCTTCAGAATTAAGAGTTTTTTTTTGCTGGATATAGAGGCTGGATATAAATTAAAGTAAAACTTTAGTATAAATCACAAAAAGATTTTTTTTAA
Organism: Paykullia maculata; assembly: GCA_003055125.1. Taxonomy (NCBI): domain Eukaryota; kingdom Metazoa; phylum Arthropoda; class Insecta; order Diptera; family Rhinophoridae; genus Paykullia; species Paykullia maculata. The sequence goes on along the minus strand of NDXZ01043862.1, from coordinate 10,744 downwards.
ATAATTTACATAAAAATGTTTATTCTTTACTCTAACATCTTGCAACTCTTTTTTTAATATTTATCCTTTCTCAGTGTAAATAATTTTCTGCATTCAACCAACCATCTGTCGTCTGCATCATGGGGTGCTTTCGGATAAGTTTAACAAACTTGTTTTTAATTTCTATTTGTTTAATAGTTCAAGGAACTTTATTTTGTTGCTATTGTTTCATAGTTTTTTTTTGTTGTCTTCCTTCTTCTTAAACTAATATGACCATTTCTTGCATTTTTAATGCAAAAAAAAACTACTCAAATAAAGTTAATGATAGACAACAAGATAAGTAATTAACATTTGTATGAAATGTTTTTGTAAGTAGATGAATAAATAGAAAAACAATTTTGCAGAGTCATTAAAAGTACGTGAGTAGTGAGTGCCATGATGTCATCAACAATTTGAATTTTGTAAGAACAAAATAAATAAAATTCATTATGAATTGTTAAGAAAGAATTTCAAGTTTTTTGAAAGTTTCATCTTTAAGAAACATAAAAGTAATTCTAAAATGTTAAAGAACTTTTAATTTTACGTATTATGATACCCAATGAGTGGTTTATGTCAAACATATTTTAAATCCATTTATGTTAGCGTCCACCTAGATCTTTTAAGGACTGCGACTTGTTCATTTCTTCCCAGGAGGTTCTCAACCCTTTTTTTAAGGCTCCGTACAATAACACAACAAAAAAAAACAAGTACGATAAACTTTGCTTTACCTCCCACATTCAGACTTAGAAGGTGGGTTTGGCTCTCCTGTTTTGCCCACCCTACCTTGTCGCAATTAATTCGTTTAATTCATAACCTTGTCACCCTAAACCCACTGGATCCTTCGACTTCACTTAAATTTTAAGTCCTTTTAAATACAAACATAAAATAACAAAATTATTAAAGAGAAATTTTTGTTCACAAGTCACAATATCGCGAAAATTTTTCTTCCGCAAAATAATAAGAAAATATTATTTAAGTGGATATTTCTAAAAAAAATATTAATTAACATTAAAATTTGCATATAAAACAGAAAAAATTTTGTTTATGTTTAACTTGTGTCGTGCAAAATGTTTCTATTAATGTCTTTTTCTGTAGATCATTAACCGTGTGATATTAGTTGAACATAAGTACGTTTCAGTAAAGTTGCCCACAGGAACACTCTTTTTGATTTTTTTGGGCGCTTTTTTTTTTTTTGATAAAATATATATCTATCGGTGAATAAGTCTGCGTTAGTCTGTTGAAGGATATATCTTTGATGGTAAGAACTAAATATGTTCAGTCCTGTGGAACATATTTTATATTTAAATAAAACATCTTTTCAGAGCAAACTACAGATCGGCTTAGAACCACCTTCCGAATCGAAAAAGCGATGTCCTTTTGTTTCCGAAAAATACTTAGAGCAAAATTCACAGTTCTTAGTCAACTATTTGTTAACTTAAATGATAAGTAATGTTTAACTAATACGGTCTTTTGGTGCTTTAACTAATTGTAAACTAAGAGCTGTGAAAACTATCATTGGCTAAAGCATTGCCATAAGTAAAACAATGACAGTAATTTTGGTCATTAAGCGTTTAAAAAAAATATTAAAATTTTAAAATCACAGTAGGGATATTCGTTGAATCGCTTAAATGCCTCTTATACTTACCTCTTAAACTTAAAATTGTATATGAAAGTTTAAGAGTTTTAAACTTTGGTAAGTTTCTTAAAAACACAATTTTCTCTGGTGAAGTTTCTATGACCCGTTTGTGGTTGGCCCTAGCACCTATAGAGGGCCCACTTTAGGACCTTATTTATATATAGACCCTTATGATAACATTTAAAGTATTTAAAAGCATTGGCTGAATAGTCTGAAAAATGCAACATAAAATCATACAAATAATTTGTTATTATATATATATACATATACTGCACTTAATAATCAGTCGTCATCTTAAGTTGGAAATGCATCTATAATGAGCGTTTTCTCCTAATGATTACTTCCTCTAAGTTATGTTTAATGTTGTTATTCTATTTTGTTATATTTCTCTGGAAAGTAGTTGAAAATGAATAGTTTTATTACCCAAGATTTTTTACTAAATATCACACTGTCCATTCATTTTATTACCACAAAAATCTGTATCTTCACTCTATTTAAAAATCTCTGAAAACTTAATTGACCATATAATCGTTACAGCACGTTGTTTAAAATATAAAAAAGAACAATAATCGTTTACAAAGTTTAGACTTAAATATTTAGTTCTCTTATAAAGAATTATAAAACGTAAAAGAAAACATGGCTCTAATGACGATGATGTTGTACAAAAACAAAAGTCAACGATGAATGACATCTACGGAAAAGAGAATGCGAAAAAAATATTTAAATAAAAACTTGTAGATTATGCTGCCTGACATTTTAACATTTAGTTTGCAACTTACACACGTAGCACATGAATTTTAACAACTGCTGCGTTTTTTTTAAACTTTCTATTAGTACAAATTTCGCGGAAATTCCAAAAGGAAGTTAATTTTTTTCCATGACATTATTTTGGAACAAAAGAAATAAAAATAATAGAAAAACAAAAACGTGAAAATAGAAAATGACCCTACTCGCAGTGATGTAATGCAGTAAAAACATGCAAAACACCCTCAACTCGCCCAACTTCATACTCGTTATACTAACTTAAGCCAGCCAGTTCAATTTATTCATTCTCATATTTAGGGTGCCACATAATGCTTGACTTGGCTTTGACTCGTTTTGAATAGTTTTTCTGAATTGTGTTAAGTTGATCTGCTGCGTTGTTGCTCTACAATCGCCAACTATTGAATAGTAATTTGAAGAAGACAAACAATTTTTTTAGTTCCATAAATAATATATGCATAAAGAAGGTAAACAATTGTCCGTTTTAAGTTAGATTTTTATTTCTTTCAATATTTTTTTTACTGTTTTCAGACTTTTCTTTTATTCATGTTTAGTCTAAATCAGTTTTGTGTGGGAGTTTTTAAGCATAGAATTTGAATTGTTAATTTTAATAAAAAAATGCTTTTGTTATACACATATTTGGCATTGCATTCGGCTAAATAGCGCAATTTGAATAATAAATGTTAACAAATTCTTTATTTGTTATTTAAATAGTTAAAGCTTGATGAATGCAGTTTTATTCTTCTATTCACAATTATTTTTCTCATTAGATTGATTTATACATAACACAAAACGATAAAATTTATGACAATAATTGAAATTTGTTAAAAGGACAAAAGAAGGTTAATTTGTGTGTAAAGCAATTAATACGACTTTATTCGGCAAAGATGGATTTTTAATACCATTAACGAATTACATGGATACAGAAAAAATGCTTAAAAAAAATTATTTAAAAAAAAGAATTTTCAATAATTTTGATATGAAAGTATCAAAACGCTATTTTTTAAGTTAATTTTTTCCTAGGAATTTCTAACAATAAAAAATGTATTTCAGCAAATTTGTTGATAATTTTAATGAATTTTCTTTAAAGATCGCTTATACGTATTAGGTCGTTTTTTTACAACTAACCGATAGTAAAGGTAGGGATGTTATCGTAGAGATAAAGAATTTTTGGTTATTATTCGAATATGTTTTTTAAGATAAGAGTCACCTGCCAAAGCTAGGAATGTCTGACCTTTGACTTTTAACCTAAGATTTGCTAAATTAAGGTTTAAGGATTATAGACAAAAGTGCCACTATTTCTTTTTTAACTATTCAAGCCAGCCATTTAGTATGTAAAATGTTATAATCTGTGGTTATTAGAAACCAGTATTGCCATAATATGAAAATGATAACATTTATTTTAAATAGTGATAAAGTTGTGACAATGAAAAAAGTTCAAGATTATATTATTAGTCACTATAGTTTAAGATACCCTTAGTTGTCACGCATTTTATTGGGTGGTCATATTAACGGTCTTTAACCCTAATCAATTTAGGAAAACTGTCTAACAAATCCAATCGAAATGTGCTTTGGAGGCACATACAAAGAATTTACATATAATTTTATTAATTTGAATTTATTTTATTATATACATTTTTTTTTAAATTACAATAAATCAAGTATAGTATATTTGTTTTTGCTTTTTAACAAACTAGAACATTTAATTTAAAATTAAAATATTGGACACATTACTTTAAAAAAATGTTTAAAGACCACATAGCATTATATATTAGGAAGAACAAGTTCTAAAGTTACATCCCTTAAAAATATTTTTCCTCGTAGTCACTTTTGCCATTAATTTGGAAATTTATTTATCTACATCAGAAAGACGGTAATGTTTAAAATATCGACTAGATTGCACGATAGGGCAACAAATCTGTGTACCACTTGAACAAGCATTTTTCCCACTTCTGTCAACACCAGAAATATACGATTTCAGTTAGTTCCTATTGATGTGTTTCCAAATATCGTGAATAGAAGTAAACCTGTCCTTTGCGTTGTGACCAGTCGCACAGTCTACTGGTTATCAAATCGCAGTATTGTTACTTATCAGTGTTTGTATGGTGCTTCCATGAATATAAATGTTCACAACGATCATATTGGTGACACCGGCGTCAAAGATGTGATTAAACGCATCGATAGGTGGTAAAACTACTTAATGTTTTGTCTGCGATATTTTCCGATTTCTGCATCGATTGGCCATGTATTACATCTTAATCATTATAAACAGTTGCATTACTTGCTTCTAGCTCCAGATCACTATCGTCACCACATCAGGATACAGCAGATCCCGTTTTATGTTCTCGAATAAAACCTGCATCCTCAGAAAATGACCTGTCGTAATCCTTATCACTAATATCTCATGATTAAGAGCTTTCTCAAAATCTGTCTCATCAATTATGCTCTCAATTTCTTCTGGTCTAACTATATCGTATGCAGTAATAATAGTTAACGTTACCGTATGTGCCTATGTTAGGCACATTATGATGGCATTAAATGCTTTTTTTAGTTTAACAAAAATAATGAATAAATACAAATTTCATTTTAACTAAAAATGAGTTTTTTCTAAACAAAACAATAAAAACTAGGAATCCATGGAGCAACAAGAAATATAACTTAAATTTACAGAAGTTACAACATTGCAAAGTAAAAACCTGCCCGAGAGGCACATGCTAAGTTGATAAGGGTTAATATTATAAAAATATAAATTTAAAAAAAAGTTATAACACTTTTCCTCCTAACCGATTTAATTGTTATTTTAGTTGATAAGCTGGCTAAAAAAATTTTTTTTTATACTGTATTATAGAACTTTGCAAATTATTAAAAAAAAACATTTTTAAAAAGTTTAAATTTTTTCAATTTTTTTTGCTGCTTAATTTCCAATGGACAACAAAGATGTTGGGTATATTTAATTAATTTCAGCTAAGTTGATTGGCGGTAAAAATGTTTACTACAGACAGATGGACAATGAGAAATAGCTAGGTCGACTGCTAAATTCACAAAATGGATGAATATGGATTTAGACTCTGTTGGGTCTTAGATTAATTTTTCTTGGTGCAATATAAGAAACGACAAACCTCAGTCAATACTGGCGGTGTGTGGACAGTGGAAACTAATAACTAATACCAAATACGTTTTTATTAGTATTCATCTTATTCTCTTATCTATACGATTTTGTTGACCGATTTGTAAAGAGTGATATAAAAGACATAGAAAACATAATTTAAAGTTTTAATATTGTGCGTAATTGCAAAGAATTATCTGAAAATCGCTGCCAAAATTTCTGTTTATATAGAAAAATAAATAGTTTAACAGAGATATTGCAAAAGGTGAAACGATCGTAACTTTGTGCAATAAACATGTAAATCTGTAATCCAACTCTAAAGCAAAAATATGACTTCTAGTAGAGTCGTCTAGAAAAACAGAAAATAAAAGTGGTGTTACATACTTAAAATTTTTTTTTTTTGTGAAATTGGTCAGCCTATAACAGCCAAACATTAATAAAAGTAACAAATAGGGGTGAATGTGGCTGCGATCAACAATAACAGGATTTTGTTTTTGCTGAAAAGAGATGCCAATTTAACTATTTTTATGTCAAAGCGGCTTACTCCCTATATCATTTCTATTTGGATATGTTTTGCTTAACCCTTCACATTCGTAACACATGTATCTAGCCAGACACACTAAATATTCGAATGTATTTATGTGGAAACTATAAAATTTTCTTGATCTATTTATATTAAAGCGGTTATATTTAACCTTATTTTGCTTATTAGCATATATTTTATGGACTAATACTTAAACAACTAAAAAAAAATCGAAATAAAGTAGATAATCAAATAAAAATAAAAATTGCGTTTTATTTGTACCATCCTGTTCGTGTTTAAAAAATAACAAGCTAATATTTTGTCTCAATTTTTGAATAGCTTAAACAAATAAAGTATATTTTTATATGTTGTTAATATACAGACCTTAAATTTGAACTAAATAGTTAGTTTTTTTTGATAGTTTTTCAATTTAAAATATATGTGGGTCCAGTCAGACTACATGTGTTACGAATGTTATGCATTTTCGTCAGTTTTTTTAACACTAATAACTAACAATATTTTAGGAGGTTACCTGAAGTTCTATGTCTGTAGCTAAATTTTAAAAACAATACAATTTAGTTTAAATTCTAAAAAGGTCTGGCCAGACCCATGTGAATGTCCGAGGGTTAAGTTAACATTGTTGGTCATGACATAATCTTGACGCTTTTGTTTGGGTATGTTTCTTCAGCATACGCGCCAGGTGGAATAAACTCTTTGTTAAGTTTGGCTGTAAAGGACAAAAAAAATTAAAAAAGACTGAAATAAATTGTCACAAAAACGTTAATGAAAAGGGTTAGGATTAATTAAAAAACAATCAATTCAAAAGAAATACTAAAAAAAAAATAAGATAAATAAATTACATCAGTTTGTTTAGTTGTGATCAAGTGTGACAGAAAAAGGATACCCAACAAACACAGCTTTGCTTTGTAGTTAATTTCATTTCTTTTTAATTTTGTTGTGATAAAGTCTTAATGTGAAAAGGATGATTGAAACTCTAGTTTTTAATTTTTAAGTTTCAAAATTTTAAAATACTTACAAAGAAATCATATAACATGTCTCACACCGGCCTTATTTAGAGAACTATGAACATTGACTTTAGCAAAATGTATCAAATACAAAAAATTTGTTCGTTATACATTATCTGTTGAAATTTAATACTCTTCTATGAATTTCTCATGCGAAAGAAAAAAGAAACAAAGGCTTGTCTTTTTCATAATTAATTATAATTGTAATTTAATTCAGTTGCTGTAAAGGAAATGCAATATTTTATAAATAAATTTTTTTGCAGTTGTTTTGTTTCTACATTTACTTGACCTTTGACTTTTCTCATACACATAACTCAAGTCGAGAACTGACATTTTCTGGTAGTCTGGGTCTCTTTATTACTTTAAGTTTTTTTTTCCAACATTTTCTCTTTTTGTTTTTTGTCATAGACCTTTAAGTATAATTTGGCATCTTAATGGGGTCATCAATTCTTTTGCTCTGTCCCAGTGCACTTTTTTATGGTGTAAAATGTTATTTTTAAATTTTATTTTCCTTCTTTTCTCACTTAAAATATTTTTTCTTATAGTAAGTTGTGTTTCATGTTTCACCATAATAATTGGCAAAAAATCCTGTCTGCATCTTATAAAGAATTAAGTTAAAATATATGTTTGTTTGAATAAAGTTTCTTTTTTTTGTTTTTGTTTAATTTACTTTTTATATGTTTGTATGTATGTATGCCTGTAAATATACATATGTATGTGTATGTGAATAATGTTTTCTTGTGCCATGAATGTTGGAATTTATCAGGAAACGTCGCAGAATGAATTCAGCAAAAAAAGAGAAAAAAAACTTAATAAATAAATCTGTATAAAAATGCATACATTGCAAAATGTTTGTTGTTTG
>NDXZ01043843.1:0-13103 GCA_003055125.1 Paykullia maculata | reverse complement strand
TAGGCAAAATAACCCAAGTTTTTTTTTGTGTGTACCCTTGAGCACGTGTAGGTATATAATAGAAAGTGTATCTATGTATGTATTTACATGTCCGATAGGCAGTTAAAGTCTTAGAAAACTTGATTTTTTTATGATAGAAATTTTAGTTCTTAAGAATTTTTCGCATACCTTCACAGATTATGGACCAATAAGTCCAACTTTTTCAAACATGTCTATAGTTTATCCAAAAACTGCAAAATATTAATATTTTTTGTACAAAAAAAAGTGGACCTGGATATCGCCAGGTTTCAACAACGATTTTCTAAAATTATTTCCAAAAGTTTGATACCACATACAACCCTGGATGACCTATATAAGCTACGAAAACTTTATTTCAACCAAAATACGGACATGGTTAAATCGACTTCCCTATCTATAAGGATCCAGAATATATATACTTTATAGGGTCGCAAATGAATATTGTATTGAAATAACAAACTGAATGACAAACCTATATACATATACCCTTAACACATGTGTGAAGCGTATAAAAACTAAAAATTAAGGTACATTTTTTGTTATAAAAAATTTTGTTTATTAAAAAAGTTGCAAAAGTTTTTTATAAATTAGGAATTCATTAAACATCATTTTTTTTTAATTTTAATCTTTTATCCGAAATTTTCTCTAAATTTTATCGAAAAATTTCTTTAAAATCTATCGAAAGTTTTCTTAAAAGTTAAATAAATTTTTTTCTAGAAAATAACAATTTTTTTAATCACTTAAGAATAAACTTTTTCTTTTTTATTAAAAACAATCAATCAAAATATAATTTTAAATCGGAATTATATTTTAATTTTTTGGTTGCAAGCTGTAAATTAAAATAAAATAAATTATACAAACAATTAAAAGAAATTCCATTACGTTAAAATATTTTAAAAAATATCAATTTTAAGACTACTTTTTGCTTAACTGATAAGCAAAAACAAAAACTTAAAGTATATGAATCTAAATAATTTAATGCACTTTTCCGCATATTAGCAACACCTTCATAGCTGTTTTTAATTGAAAACAAAAATTCAATATACAACAAAAATAAAGTAAATCTGCAGTGATGGCAAAAATAAAAACATCAAAAAATCATACATCATTATCAACAACAACAACAGCATTTGTACTATAATTATCAACAATAAACATCGGCACATCACCACTGCGACTCATTAAAATGCAAAGAACAAATAAATATGTATGTATTTTATTCAAGTGGGGAAAAAATCCGGGCAACAATAACAAAAAACACAAACAAAAAGACAACAAAAACCACTGCACAAGTAGCAGTTGGGGCATTACGGTAACTTTAGTTTTTATCACTGGCAGCAACAACAATATTTTCAGCAAAACAAAAAAGAATGAGCGAAGAAAAGGAAGCACCAGAAGCAAAACATATAACAGTCAACAGCAGTCAAGAACAAATATCAAATGAAATAAATGTGACAACATCAACAGAAACAATATTTACGAATGTTTATATTGTTTTTTGTTGGTTGTTGATGATGTTGCTGGTGAAACTGCAGCATAAATGTAAAATTACGTTACCAGATGATTTTCAAATTTGTATTGAATATTATTTTTTCTTATTTACTTTCAACTTAACCATTATTTATAAAACGATTTGGATATTTTATTAACATTTTTTTTTTGTATAATCAATAAAATCCCGATATAAAGAACTTTTTTTTTAAAATTTCGATGTATAGAATATTATTAATAATGCAGTTTACATGCATTCGATACTTGTTTTTACTCTAAATTAACTGGTTCATTTAAAATGACCCCTCTATCAAAAATTATTTGTTATTGAAATTGTTTAAAACTGGCAGCAAAAAACAATAAGCTGTACTGATATAATACAAATCGTGTAAATGCGAAAAAATTCATAAACGCCTCTTTAAACAAAAATATATATTTTACCAACACAGATTTCAATACATAAATAGCAAGTAGATAAAACTTCCTTTCAACTCTAAACTGTCAACTAATAATATGGTTTCTTTATTTTTTCGGCAACACATTTTGTTTAAAAATGTAGGCAAACTTTTAAGGCTTGTGTAAATTTTATAATTCCCTTCATAAAATAATTTTATTTCATGGATAACTGTCTAAATAGTTTTTAAATTTTTGGCGAAAATCTTTTAATCTGGTAACAATGTTTTCTTGTAGGACTTATTTTTCGTAGATACCAGGAGATTGAGTGTGTGTGTTTGTGCATTTGCGCGAAAATAAAAAATGATAGTCAGCATTTTTATTAACATTATACCTGTAGGTTGTTTTTATTGTTGGTATATTTTTGCTGGTTTACCATCAACCTAGATTTTTGCCATCTAACCAAACTGTACTTAAGCAACGAAGGAAAAAAAGGATTTCATTTAAAAAAAAAAATATTTTTAAAAGCGATGATGATGATTGCGATGATCAGAGAATAATACTTTAGTAACATTTAGTGGTTTTTTGTTGCTGTGCATTAACTTGCGACCCAAAGTTGTTGCTGTTGTGCTGCTTTATTTTTACTTTAGGGTTACTTGATGAAAGTTACCTGTCAACGTTAAAAAAAAATATATGTAGAACACTTTAGTGTTTTTACGTTTATTTTACTGCTTGATTTCAATATCAGCGTGTACGTAGGTAACGGTAGAAAATTTAAGTATAATTTTTTAAATAAAATAAAGGAATTCCTTAAGAATATTTTACACATACGCTTATTTTAAGTCTAGGGCATTAAAGGCATGTCGTAAAAATTTAAGAATTTTTTAGTACTTATGCGATTTATAATTAGTTTATGGCATATTCTCATAGTTACATAGTATTTGAATAATTCTTTATTTTAAAAAAACAATTAAACAAAAACCTATAACTAAACAACAACTATGAACAACACTTTTTTTGAAAAAATGCACTAAAATATCAAAACTGATTAAAAGTCCTTAATATCATAAAATAGAGATAAATCATTTCAGAGCATTTGTTTATGACACAATCACTTTTACACATTTTGTATTGGCACGCCTTTGTGTAAGTTTTACGAAATATAAACAACAACAACAAGGAAAATAAATTTTGATAAGACCCTTATTAAATTAAATTTATAAAAAGCATACAAAATCATTATCTATTTTAGAAAGTAAATTCTAAAGTAACAAAAACCAGGATAAGTAATAAATGTCCTTGGGTTATAAAAAACGTACATACATACACCTGTAGTTATTAAGTTAAAGCATAAATATTGTATAAAATTTCGAAAAAAAATAATCGAAAGACGTTGGTTTTTTTAAATTTCTTAAATTTTATAACTTTGTTTTGTTACACTAACAAAAGTCAATTCTAATCCCACCTAGCATTTGGAAGATTGTTTTGTGATTAATCACCTAACTGAGTCCTCCTCGAGTACTTTTGATAATCAAAAACTGCTTAATCACTAGCGCGCTTGAAAAAAGATTCAAAAATGATTCGGAAATACAATAACAAAATCTATAGCAATCATAAATAAATCATACAAAAGTTTAAAATATGACTGTTTTTAAATTTAAGTAAAGAAAAATATTTCACGCAGTTTGCTAAGGAAAAACTGTTTGTTATGTTAATATTTTTGTTAATAACAGGAAATTTTTTTAGAAAAATTGGATAACAAAATACAAAAAGATGAGGACGCGCTTAGGCAATTTGTAAGTTCTAAAGATTTATCAATTCAATACATACATAATTTTATAATATAATTCTGTTGAAATTTTTTTATATTTTAGATACTTGCCATTTGAAATATAAAAGCACAGACAAGGAGATGAATTCGGTGCTACAAATGCATTTTGTGCATGCTAAGGACAGATTGATGAAAGGAAAACGTTCAAACTAACAACTATGAGAATGAAATTTTATACATATGTAGATTTTTTTTAATTTTTTAATGAATCAATATAAATTTTATTTGACCTTTTTTATTGTTATTTTATTTTAAATTTTTTTTTAATTTTAAAATTTTATAATATAAATAAACTTTTTCAAAATTAATATACAAAAATTAAATTTTTAATTTTTTGTAGTGCAAAGGTTTAGAATACGACTCAAAAATTACTCGTAAAAGACTCGCAAATGCTTAAAGTTACGACTTAAAAACGACTCGAAAATTACTCTTAAACTATTTAAATGCGACTTAAAAATTATTTAAAAAAGACTCGCAAACGATTCATATGCGACTAATAAATATTTAGAATTAGACTTAAATATGACTCGAAAATAATTAAAAACTGACCAGAAAACGATTCATATGTGACTTATAAATGATTAGAATTAGACTTAAATATGACTCGAAAATGATTGAAAACTGACCAGAAAACGGGTTAAAAAAGACTCATCAAGAAGAGTCGCGGGACTTATAAACGATTAGAATTCGACTTAAATATGACTCGAAAATGATTAAAAACTGACCAGAAAACGATTCATATGTGACTAATAAATGATTAGAATTAGACTTAAATATGACTTGAAAATGATTAAAAACTGACCCGAAAACGGGTTAAAAAAGACTCATCAAGAAGAGTCGCGGGTAGGGTACCATTTTCTCCCGACAGAAGTATCATTTATGATCAGAAAATGAGCGCATAAATTCGAATATGATCAAAATTTCCATTAAATGCTGAGTGGGAATAAACAAATCAAATTTTCTGTAGATGTAGATGTTTTAAAAAAAAAATTAATAAAATTATTGTACTTATATCACAGAAAAAACTAAAAATTTGTTTTAATCACGAAAATGATTCAACCAAGGAAATAAATTTTTCAAATTTGTATTTATCACCAAAATGATTACATGAATTACTTAAAATTTTAAAAATATAAAAACAGCGATTTTTTCCGATTAACAAAATTTTAGATTTTAATAAAAAAATGAATTAAAAAAAAATTATTTTAAATAAGTTGTTAATTAAATTAGTAAAAATGTTAATTGAAAAAATATAAATGTCATTTAAAAAAAACATTTGCGCCATCTGTCGTTGGCTCGAAACAACGTCTCATACGATTGGGTGGTGTGTACAGATCCTTGTGGTGTGGCCTTTTTTATAAAAGGCCACACATAGCCCGTGATTCGAACCGGGGTACTTCTATATGACTCTTGGCATATGACCGCCACTGCTAGCTCGGACGTAGTCTAATCTGGAGGTTCAACTTTCGATGACTCTTTCCAACATTTGTGGCCGTATATCGGCAATATCGCGGCGAATGTTGTCCTCCAAGTAGTCAATCGTTTCGGGCTTATCAGCGTAGACTAGCGACTTCACATATCCCCACAGAACATAATATAGCAGCGTCAAATCGCATGATCTTGGAGGCCAATTCACGGGTCCGAAACGTGAAACTATGCGGTTACCAAATGTTTCCTTCAATAAATCAATTGTGGCACGAGCTGTCATGACATGTTGCGCCGTCTTGTTGAAACCACAGCTCCTGCACATCATGGTTGCTCAATTATTGAACGAAAAAGTCAGTAATCATGGCTCTATAGCGGTCACCATTGAATGTAACGTTCTGACCAGCATCGTTTTTAAAGAAGTACGGACCAATGATTCCATCAGCCCATTAAGCACACCAACCAATAAGTTTTTCTGGATGTAACGGTGTCTCAACATAAACTTGAGGATTATCATCACTTCAAATACGGCAGTTTTGTTTATTGACGTATCCATTCAAACAAAAGTGAGTTTCACCGCTACACAAAATTCGCTTATGAAAATCGGGATTAACGCCAATCTTGTTTTGGGCCCGTTCAGCACAATTTGGAAGCATTGTTCAGGCGTCAGTCTATTCATGTTGAAATACCAAACCAAACTAAACATAAATCAGTTGACAGTTGACAAAATGGCCGCCAGTTAAAAAAGTGTTGCCAACTTAAAGTTGTATACCTCTATAAAAAACACCCTTTACAAGCAATTTAACGTTCTATTCGATAAAGACAGCGACGAGAAGATTTTTTTAAAAATTTATCACATAAAATACAAAACCAGGGTTCAAAAATATTGCAAGAAAAAATATTGATATATCGATCGATATTAAAAAATATCGATATATGTATCAATATAAATATATCGATATTTTTTGTATGTACATATATCACTTATGTTAGTATGTATGTAAGTATGTATATTGAAGCACTACAAAAGTAAAAACACAAAATTTCAACGAACAAATTTTAAAAATAAAACAAATTATGAAAAAAACATTTACAAAAAATTACTTTTGGTTTTTGAAAATACATGATTTTTTTTTTAATTTTTAATACTAAAAAAAATTTAAGCTTAAAGAAAAATCATTTTTTTGATTAAACTTTTATTTTTCTTTAATTACATTAAAAATTATTTTTTAAATAGAAACAAATTTTTATTTAAAGGTTTACACAACAAAAGAAATGTTTTATAATTTTAACAAAGTAAATATTTTTTTTTTAATTTTCCACAATATTTTTTTAGATTTAAAAATTTTACATAAATAATAAAAATGTTCAGCAAATAACTTTGCTATAAAAAAAATATTTTTTTGCATTAAAGTTTTAAGCAACGATTATAAAATTTTGCTAATGTTTTTGAGTTATTTCTTAAATTTCTTTTACTATAATTTACTTTTATTATGGAAAAAACTATCATTGTATTCTTATGTTCCACTTTAAAATTTTTCTTCTAATATGAAACTTAAGGAAAAGTAAAAAATAATTTATTCTGTTTTTTAGGTTTTTTCCCACATTTATTTTTGTTGGTTGTTTGATTTTTTGTTTCTGATTTGCATTTTCATTTCAAAATGATGCAGTGTCCTTGTTGTCTGACAGTGATTCCTGTAGTGGGGATTATCTATGCAAAAGTGTATCTCTCTATCTCTTTACGTACATATGTATGTATGTATGTATGCATGTGTACAGCTCTAAAAATGAAGTTTAATAATTCTTTTTATAATCTACACAACCATAGGTGATGTTGTTTGTAACACTTCTTAAAAGTGCTCGAATCAAATAATGTTAATATGTTATAATCTTAAAGTATACCAATTGATTATCAAAATCACTTAATGAGTTACGTTTAAACGACATCAGTTTATTTAGGCTAAATGAAGGTTGCAATTTTCAATATTTAATTTGAATATATTTGTCACAAAACCCTAATTTGTTCAGTATCAATATTTTAAATTTTAATGCCCATATAAATCAAGTGTAGGGTATGGTATTTTTGGTCCGATTATAACCTCTGTATTTTCAAGATTTTTGTTAAAATAATGATGCATAAACAAAATAAACTGAGCCACAAACAACGCCCAAAGAAAGTTAAGCTGAGAGTTTTCTTCAATTGGAAAAACTGCAGCAGATTATGACATAAATAAAGTTTAAGTGTTAATAGAAAGAAAATTTTAAAAATAATCAACAAGAAAACAAAGGTTTATTTTTAGAAACATATATTTTGTGTGTCTGTTAGTACGAGTAGCGCATGACCTAAGGAACCGTAAGAACTATAAATCTTAAATTTTTACCATAAGTCGATCCATATTATGTTTCTTTACTATTTTCGATCCAACAGGTGGCGCTGTAAAGAAGCTATATATATTGAAGAATCAATTTAAAGTCACTATGATTTACAATATTCATATTTTCATATTTCGCCAAAAAAAAAACAAACTCAATTTTAATAATCTTATATTAAACAAGTAAGAGGCTGTGCCAAACCTTATGTACCCTTCACCATGTGTAGCTTATTTGGCCAATTATTTACCGGTCGCAAGTGTTTCAAAATAAAAGTTAAAAGCAAGATATTTGTCGCAAACAAATATTGATCGCATTTATTTTAAAATTTGATGTAATAAAAATTTTATAATCTTTGAAAGTTTGTCACGTACGATATTGTAAGTACTACAATTGCAATTTAATGCATCAGAGTTCACTTTATAATATATATATATATAAAAGAGTAACGTTACTGACTGACTGACTGACTGATTCATCATCGCCCAGTCCACACGGATAGAGCTAGAGACTTGAAATTTGGACTGTGGGTTTCTCTTCCGTTGTATAGATCCACTAAGAAGGGATTTTTGGAAATTCAAATATTTAGGGGGTAAAAAAGGGTAAAAAGGGGAAAAATCGGTAACCTTATATCTGCTAAACTAGACAAGATACAAACAAAATTTAAAAAGCATTATACTCTACTCAAAAAATAAGCGGACAGGTGTCTGGTACTTTTTTCCAATTCGAGGGCTAAGGGGGTAAAAACGGTTAAAAATTATATTTTGGTACTTTTTTGGGGCCCCGTGAACTTATTAACCAATAAACATAGAAGTTTTATTTTAACTGCATTCGTCACATCTCCAAAAGATATGAATATTTTTTTAAGTACTTTTAGGAAAAAAAATTAGGACACTAGAATGGGGACTAAAAAAGTACCAAAAAGAGAGAAAGCCGCGAAAATGCGTTTAATAGTGAATTACTGCACCAATTTAGGTAAAATTTGAAACACGGATTTCTTAGGACATTAAAAATAGTATGTTATAATAAAATTTGAATAACAATAATACCAGGTAAAAAAGAGGGGAAAATTCGGGAAAAACGGCGGGCGAAAGAGTACTTTTGTAAATTTTAGGGTACTTTTTTACATATTTTGAGTTTGTGTCTAGAGTCTAGAAACGTAAAATTAGGGCCTATTGATCCTTATTAGGTCAAAAAATCATATATGGGGCAGAAAAGTACTTTTTCAACTTTTAGGGTAATTAGCTAAGCAGAACTTGAAGGTTAAATAAATATTGCAAAGTGCGCTTACGAAGTAGCAGGTCAAAAGCTAGTTATAAATATTTTATAAAGATGGGTAAAAAAAGGATATTTACATATTCTCCGATGGGAGAAGCGCCTAATTCAAAAACAAAAACTTATTTTGTAAACAAACATAGATAGGGAAGTCAATTTAGCCATGTCCGCTGTTAAAATCCAGTTTTCTCAGCCCCTGCCGTTGTTGTACAGAGGCGTTATTGGTATCAAACATTATTAAATTTTTTCGAGATTTTTTGAAAATCAGCAAAATCCGATAATTAACCGAAAACCCTATATGGACCAAAGTTATTATCATAAAAAATCAACTTTTCTAAGACTTTAAATACCTTTCGGACATTTTAATACAAACATACATAGTGTAGGGTATATAAGATTTGACACAGCCGGATATAGCGCTCCTACTTGTTTTTAACCTTTTTTATGCATATATTAACAAAACATATATTTAATTACTTAAGAATACTATAAGAGAAAAATCTGTCACGTACGATATCAAATTTTGATCAATAAAAAATTATCCATAAACTTTTTGCATTTAAAAATTCCGGATTATAAAGGAAAAGTATTTCATTTAGTGTAAGAATTGAAAAAAGAGCCTCCATAATTCGCAGATTTTCGCATATTTTTACATGCACCTAAACATGACTTCCGTTTTATGTCACGTACGATATGCCCTTATTTTGCCCTATATTTCAGACGACAAGGTTCCGAATGTGAATGTTTTTTTTTCAATTATAGTACCCTCTGAATGTAACATATTGATGAAATTATTTTTCAGTTACCACCATTTTTGCAAAATCTGTACCACACTGTAGGCGAACGAATGTCACGTGACATGGAATTGCCCATATACATTTTACTTCATCATAGATCACCTTCGTTTTTTGTTATAAATTTTTCAAATTTAGTTTTAATATCAAAAATTTGTTTTGTTAACATTTTGAACGGTAATTCTCTATATTTCTATTACTACTACTTTGTACTACTACTATTTATATCCATCTTATATGTACCTACATATACATACATGTATGTATATGTATGTATGTAGGTAAAAATAAACAGAATAATTCTTGTTTTTAAAAAAAATATAACTTTTTTTCAGCTCCTTGTGTAAATGCTTTGGCGGTTTCTGATTGATTTTATATTTCAAGAGATTTTGTTTTGCGACTGTTTACTTTGAAAAATTTTTTTTAGTTTTTTAATAACTGCATTTATAGGTATTTTCTTGATATTAAAATTTGCTAAACAAACATATTAATTTAAAACTTGAAATACATATTATTACTAGATTTTGAATTTCTTCATTTTTTTTAATAAAAACATTCAATAGGTATAAAATAAATGCACTGATATTATTAAAATATTTCAAAAGTTATAAAAGTATTAAAAAATTTACGACTTACGTTACTATTCTCTTACCAGTTATTCAGTAATAATTAAAGAAAGCCGAAAGATATCAAACAGCAAAACGATATGACGAAACATAATCGCACTTAAAGTTATTTTTACAACACCATGAAACACTGTTACATTTTTTTATACAACTGTTATAATATATTTAATTGAAGAAATGACACTGACTTAAAAAAACGTTAATATCAAATAACAATAACAAAACGAAGCTTTTCAATTCACCTACTTTTTTAAAACAACAACATTAAATAAGAGCATCAAAACAATAACAAAAGAGAATTAACAAACGAAAAATTTCACCACAGAGCAACTAGGTATTTTGCATATGTTTTATTTCATTAAATTTGACTTTTTTACATGATTATAAGTATTTTTTTTACACACATATACCTAAGAATAGAACAATTAATTTATTTTTCCATATAATTAAATAACAAGATTATATTTATCACAGAACCACAATAAAAATTTGTAACTTTTGATTACCGACGCGAACCGTGCGAAAAATGCCAAGTAACTAACAAGTGACCACTAAATGGTAACAAGGTGAAATTAATAGGTGGTGAAAAGGGGCGAATTAACATGCGGCGTTTTTAAATGTTCTTAACGTACATATTTAATTTTATTTGGGACAATGTTATAAAATATTTTTTTTTTTCAATTTTTAAAAATGTTCATTATTGTGTCGATTATTTTTGAACAAATACAGCTGTTTTGGTAAAATACTTCAAGATTTGTTCTCTAACTAACTATTTAAAAGCATTTAAACCTATAAAATAATTTACAAATAAAATATTTGATTTCGCCGTACACTTCCGCCATATGTGTTTCTTATATTTGTCTAGAATAAAAATTTGAATTTAGGGTAAAACCCTAAATTTTAAAGTTTAAAGAAAAACAAATTTAGGAGGTTAAAATTAAGTCAATTTAAATATACAGATATTTTTCAAAATTTACATACAATTTTTTAGAATAAAAGCAGAAAAAGGGAATCCTCACTCACGTCCATTTTTTCTACACTCACGCTTAGTCACGTCAGTTTTTTCTATACTTACGCTTAGTCACGCTAACATATTAAGAATAACAATTTATGTACGATTATGCAAGAATGACTCACGGTCCCGCTTATCACGCAATCGGTGTCCATCTGGAACATATAAATACACATGTGAGTCCGTGCAATTTTTCGTGAACTTCTAATATAATGAACTATCGAGAAAGGTGAACATCTATTTTTTAATATTAACGCTCAAATTATAGAACAAACTGTAATGGCTCTAAAAAGTGAACAAATTTGGAGATTTTTGTTTATTTTCTAACTTTGGGAATACCTCGATTGAATAAAAATAAAAACAATACATGAAAACATACTTTGAGGTTAGTTAATGAAGGTCAGTTGCCTAAGAATAAACGAAAGTTTTTAACCATCAATTAAAAATATGAAATTCTGCAACATTGGAATATTGGAATTTTTATAATAAAAAAGCATTTTTCAAAATAAAAACAACTTTAATTTTCGATTTTTTTTTTTTTTTAATTATAAATCTATGACCTAAAGCCGAACAATAATCTACCACAAATTCAAATAATTGTTATAAAAATGAAAAACAATTCATGTAAGAAATCAGAAATATGAAAAATTATGATTTCTTTCAGTGCAATACGCTCAATTTAATCGTGTTTCTCTTTTTGTTGGACACTGGTTTATAGGTTTATAGTGGGTTGATTATAAAAACAACCAAACTTCATTTGCGCTGTCAGCTAACAACTATAAACTTACTGTTGCCGATAAAATAACACTTGGCAGCTGTGAGTTGCATGCTGTAATCTGTAATTTTTTTTTTTATTAATGAAACATGCATCGATTATAGATGGCAATCGAACTTTAGTTGCGTTGTCAGTTGGCAACTACAATAACATACATAGTTGCCATCATCTTTAAACTTGACAAGTAAAGTTGCCAGTTGGATTCTGTTATAACATTTTTTGGCAACTGAAGAAAAATTAACGGAACCCAAAACCAATTCTTTCGGACTTGGTGTCCCCTGCCATGCTAACGCAATTCGGACGACCATTCGTGGGCGGAATAGCCCTATATTTTTGCATGAGGTCAATACCAGCATAATATCTGCATGCCTGGCGGCGACGATAGCTGCCCAAACTGCAAACACTTTTATAATTGAAACCAGAATATATTCCTATGCTCCTTGCAAGAGTAAAAGGAATTCGAACCATTAAAAAGACATAAAAGAAGAATCGAGTTTATTATATTTAGTTTTTATTATTTGAATAATTTGACTTAACAATTAATTACTATTTTAAATTATTATAATTTTTTGTAAATTTTGTTATTTTTCATTTAATGCAAGTTATTAATTACTTATGCAGTGATTAAATGTAAGTCAAGTTTATAAATATTTTTTTGGGGCTTTAAATTTACAATAAATTGAAGACTTAAATATTTTTTTATAATGTTTTACTTTTATTATGTTTCATTTATTTGAAGAATAGTGATATTATGTAAATACAATAAGACACTGTAACTACTTATTTATTATTATTATAAAATACATTGACAATTATGCAGTTAACTTAAATAAAAAATAGTACGTGTGTGTTTTATTAGTTTTAATTTGTTAAGGTTCATATATTAATATGCTGTTTACAGAAAGAAGCCTTTTGCTTCGGCTAGGTAAAACATGTAAAATATGTTTTGTTTTTGTTACAAAAACCAAGCATATCGTTGATCTCAGGTAGAAAGGCCCTAACTCACATAATTGTAATTTTACAGGAAAAGGTAAAAACATAATAGAAACTGTATGTTAATTATGTTAATTTTTTTATACAATTCCTTGTAAAA
>NDXZ01043818.1:22979-36909 GCA_003055125.1 Paykullia maculata | reverse complement strand
CATCAGCAATGCTTAACTCTGGGCACAAACCGGACAGACCCCGACTGAAATCGAAATACAAAAACGGAAATGAAGGTCAAAATACATATACAAACGTATGTATATTTGTGCATATGTATGTGTGTATGTTTATACAAATAAAAAATCAAAATCAATTTTTGTTTTTTTTTGTAGTTTTTCCAAATTTCCAAAAACTAATTGTTTTAAATTTTGATATATTTTCTTTTTTCAAAGCTTGCTGTTCTTTTATATTTGATAATATCATATTTTTGTTATATCAACAAAATTTTCAAGTGTTTTAACAAAAAGTTCATTAATCCATAAATTTAATTGTATCAAAAAATTCGTTAGCTTAAATTTGTTGATATTTTTTTTTATGTCATATATGGATTTTTCTAATTTATTTGTTATTTTTTTAATCCATAAACGGTTTGATTTTTGATCTGAGAAAAATGATAAATATAAACAACAGAAATATAGAAAGCAACACTCCTTCAAGTTGCTTCGTTATTATTCCTGCTCACCAAAAAGATATATTTGCAACAATATGTTTGCATTTCTGCTTTCTGTTGCATGAACAAGTGTAGAGGAAAATGTTAAAACTAATCAAAAATATATTAAATGATCAATACTAAGAAACCATTTAAGATTTGGAATAAATTGAATACAGAGCATGAATATGAATATTATCCTTTACATTAACATTGATAAATAGGAAAAATTTATTATAAAAATGAAATATTTGAAAATTTTTATAGGCTTCTTCCGGTGCCACAGAGAACAAATGGCAACAATTCAATTTTTGCATTTTCAATTTAATTTTATTCTTCTTATCCTTATTGTCGATTGTGTGTGTGTGTGTGTTTTGCTGTATCTAGTTATTGTTTTTGTTGTTGTTTTTTTTTCTTCTTGTATACACAAAAGTCATAACAAAATACAAAATTTTATTTAAGTAAAAAAGCCAGAACGAATAATAACAATCTCAATTTGCAAACAAACAATGGTAAGAAAAACTAAAAGAAATACTAGGATATCCTGTTTTTCTCAGTAAAGAAAACAACAAATACTTATATTTATAAAGTATCATTTACATTGACAAAACAGCATATACAAATGAAAAAAAAAACAATGTCCCTACAGTTTTGGAAAGAATCTTTAAGCCAGCATTTAGCTACTTATGGTTGCAGCTAGTAACAAGACCAGTTATTTTTACTTGTAAATGCTGTAACCGACACTTTTTTAAATCACAAAACGATTGTGAAATAAATAATTTTTAGTAAATAATCAATTCTCTAACTAGACAAAACCAGCACTCCTGCAAATGGTTTTCATCTGATTTACTTATCATTTACATACTTTCATACAAAAAAAAGTAACAAGTTTATAGGCACATAAAAATAATTTTAATATAGAAAATTTGAAATTACCTCTACTTGTTTATATATAAATTCTTTTACACCAATTCATACTTTGCTTGATTACTTAGGTGCAGTAAAATAAGCAGTTCAACTAAGTTACCATTACATATGATAAACTAGAAACAAAAATCTGCGAAACAGCTTAATATTAAAAAACATTAAATTAAACAAACGTAAACATTCTGTCACCAAAAAAACCGCCGGGCCTTAAAACTAATACAATATGAATGAGAAAAAAAAATGAAATCAAATAAAAAATATACTCTAAACTCATGCTATGCTGCAAAATAAAATTAAAAAAAACCGGAAACGTGAAAAGCTTCAGATACTAGTATTTTGCAAAGAAACAAACAAAAGATACAAGAGGGTAAACTTCATACAAAAATACAAATACACTTATCCGTGTGTATATACATGTGTACATATGTATATTTGTATGTATTTGAAAAAGTGATAATGATGACAAAAGTATAAAATTAACATACATACATGTACACAAACTTTGAAAACACACACAAACAGATTTTAACAGAAGAACAGGAGATAATGTTTGAAATTTTTTTTTCAACAATTGAAAAACATAATAAAACTATAACTAATCTACATACAAATAACAACAAGAACAGAAAACAATAATAAGAAAAAGAACTAAATTACAAAAGATATTTAAACTTATACACTTAAAAAAAAGTGAACTTGGTAAAATAAGAAAATTGCTATTGTATAATGGAATTAGCACAGTCTAAAGAAAAACTTGGCTAAATGAGATACATATTTATAGTTGTTTGTTTATTTCATTTTATTTTATTTTATTTAAAAAACGCAATTGTCTATGGAAGTATGTCGCTTAAAGAATGGAAATTGATACAAACCTAGTCAATTCATTGGTTGTAAATAAATGGTTTTATTACTTGCAAAATACTATATATATAGGGGACCTAAGTTAAGAAATTATGTTTTACGCTTTATTCCTAAGCAAATATTATCTGCCAAATACAGATATTAATATTTAATAGATAGTTCATGTTTAAATGCTTTTAGGAAAGTGATCATATATTTAAAGCACGAAACGTTTCTTAGTAAGAGATACGTGAAATCATTTATTATTAGCTACATACCTAATAAACTTTTAACAACTTACAAAAACTTTAATATTCTTGTTATATTAATTTTTAAACAATTACTTATACTTTTGTAATTAAAATATACAACAAAACAAAGGACAAACCCCTTTACATTAACCCAGAAATTTGTGTTTAGACAATCGGTATAACTTAAGATTATTTCAGATACCCCTTTACATAGCTTAAGATTGTTTCAATTGATTTAAAATTTTCCTTTCATCCAATTAGGGCCCTTTTTTAAAAAATCCCTTTAACGCCTATTAAACTTAAAAAAATATTGAAAAATTTTGGCAAGATATGGTGTTGATTGACCAAAAGCTCATTTATTAAGTCCTATCCGTAAATCACCTACAAGCTAAGAAATATATTTGTGTGAAATATATATGACAAGGCGTTATATAATCCCAAGAAGACTGCAGCAAAAAAAATCTATTCTACACCAAATCTAAATACAGGGTGTCCGCCAGCAAGGTATACTACTTTGTTTATTTATAATTTTTGATTAAATGAAAGCGAATGGATCTTCAATTGATAAATGTTTTTTTAAATGTCCGCAATTATGTATGAAATACAATATCAGATAAATGTCCGCCTCTGTTGGCCTCACAAATTCAAGCCCTTTTGAGCACATTTTTCATTACATTTTCACACATTTCACTCGGTATTTCATTAATTTCATCACGAATATTTTGTTTAAGTTGCTCCAGCATTTCTAGTTTGTTTGCATAAACCTTGCTTTTCAGACATCACCACAAAAAGAAGTCCGTAGCAGTCAAATCAGGCGACCGTGGAGGCCAATCAACATCAACACTTCTTGAAATAATTTGTTGTGGAAAGAGGTCTCGCAGTAATTCCATTGTACTCCTGACTGTATGCGATGTGGCACCGTCTTGTTGATACCACATGTTAATCAAGCCCAAAGCATGCAGTTGTGGCTTTAAAATGTTTTCAATCATATCACGATATCACTCCCCATTGACAGTTACCGTTACGCCGTTTTCAGTTTCAAAGGAGTAAGGTCCAATGATTCCTTCTGACCAAATTGCACAACAGAATGTCACTTTTAATGGATGCAAAGGTGACTGATGAATAACTTGAGAGTTTTTCATTGCCCACAACCGACTATTTTGTTTATTCACATATCCATTAAAATGAAAATGTGCCTCGTCACTCATTATGATTTTCTCATGAAAATCGGGGTTGTAATGGGCGGCCTGTAACATCCTATTGGCATATGTACGGCGGCGTAAATGGTCTTCTGGAAGAAGCTCTTGTATCAACTGAATGAAAACAAATGCAAATCCTTGTGCAAAATTGTGGCCAAAGTTGTTTTTTGAAGACCAAGCTCCTGAGCACGGCGTTGAATAAAGGTTGATGGATTGTTTTGAACACTTTCCTGAGCAGCAGTTATAATTTCAGCCGATCTTGCAGTACGTTGTGGTCCATGCTTGGGTCTATCAGCTACAGTCCCTTTTTCTTTGAAATCATTTACTACACGATAAATAGTGCGTCTTGTTGGCACGTTGTTTCTCCCGAAAATTTCACGTAACTTTCTCATCGTCACAGTAATCGATGATGGATTTTGCTAAAATGTTTTAACAATTAAAACACGTTTGTTTACCGAATATTTTTTCATAATAAATTTGCCTAGTCTCTACTTCACGACTGCCAAATATGAACTATCAAGACTAATGTTTACCAAAATGGCGGCAAAACAAAGTAGTATACCTTGCCGGCGGACACCCTGTACTTATGCAGAAGACGCGGTAACAAAATTGGACGCAGTTGTCCAGGCGTTTTATCATATAAAATTTAGGCAACTTACAAAACTTAAACAAATTTAAGCGACTCCATGCTACTTATAGAAATAAAATAATAAATAAAAAAAACTAACAAGCCTGACCGATTTAATGACTTTCGATTAAATTGAAAAGTAAAGTCTTTTGCAGTTTGACTAGTTAAGAAAGTATTTATAGACTTTTATCACTATTTTTGCCTTTAGTGATTTTTGTTTTTAAAAAGATTTTGATCAGAACAACTTATTACTAAATAGGCTTTTAGCAATATTTGTAATGTATTTTAAATATTTATTTACACTTTAAAATAAATTTCTACTATTCGGCAAATTAAAAAGGATATATTACAAATTATAGATTGTGGTAATATAAAGTGCTGTGTTAGTTTATGCAAGCCAGGTGCCGAGCTGACGGCAACCGGACGGGTCACAGGTTGCGGATAGTGAACGGCCTTTCGATATAAAGGAAAGCTGCGAATAAGTGTTTTTCCCACAAATAAGCAGTACCGGACAGCCAGCGGATGTTTGTGTTGTTAGCAACATCGACAAGGTGAGTGAGTACCGCCTTTTAATTTGTACTCCTTGCAGCGTCTGTTCTTATATTAAGCGGTTCGCTATACAAACGTGGAATATGTACAGCCAGTCTTATGGTTAAGGTGGCAGCCCCATTATCAGATTTGGACGCAGTAGACTAATCATTTGCTCATCCGATTAACGAAACCTCAAATAACATGAAAAGAGGACCTATGCTCCTTATAGGATCAATAAGAAGTGCTCAATTTTTTATACGGTTGACCTCAAAACTTTATTTGACAAACCTAAAATATCTGTAATACCTTATTAAACACATCTTTTTATTGCAAACTCCTTTTTAAGTGCACAACAAATTTGAAATCTGCAGGATTATAATGCATTCTGCTTAACATAGTTGCAAAATAATAGCAAACAATATGAGTGAACCCTGAAGTATATGCTAGACCTTTCTTAATAGTGGGCTAAAGCTAAAAATATAGAAATGAATCCTAAATTTTTTTTAAGAACTTAAAATAGTATTTTATTATGTAAATGCTCCAGAAAACTTCGATTTTATTTTATATATTATAGAACCATTAGTCCATGTGTCATAAAAATTGAACGTTTAGCAGTACAAAAAATTACGGAATTGTTTGACCCACAATTAGAAGGAATTAAAAACTCAACAGGAAGGCACCATATGCCACATAACACTAAATTAAAGATCAAAATCTCAGAAAGAAAAGACATAACAAAACAAAACTTTTACTTTATATGTACGGCTTATTTTTTCTGTAAAAAAAAAACACCTAAAACTATTTAATAAATTGTATATGTATATTTCGATACGTTTTTTATGGTGCTTATTGTTTTATAATTTTTTTATCGTAAATTTCTATCTTTAAGTTTTGTAATTAAATATTGATAACATCCATCTTCAATAAGAATTGTGTGTTATTTTCTTCTAATGCAAATTGTTTCTATGAATTCTCTATTTATGAAAAAAAGTCGATTACCTTTCTGTTTTAAAGATAAATAAATTGAAGTATTTTTCAAAATGTAATTAAAAATAATAATTTTAAATAAAATAAGATATACATATGTATGTATATTTTAATTGAAATAATTACTATTTCCTGAGTGTAAGGATTTACAGCTCTAAAAGTCTTGTTTTACAAGAGCAAAATATTAAACAAAAACAAATGTTCAACATCAACATCATCAACACAGATATATACGTTGGACTTTAGAATTACTTAGCTGCATTGCCTGGTTATACGTTACTATCCCCTATTCTATCTTGTCTAACAGCAATAAGATGTTTTTGCATTTGTTAAGCTTCATTTTAAAACAAGACTAAACATGAAAGATTGTCCGTTGTCTAATAAACTATTCATGCCAAAGAAACATGGCGTCCTTAAGTACAACTTTTATTTTGTGTTTATATTAAAAACCATATTATTAAGGGTTAGATACTCAGCTAAAATATTTTTATAGTCTTGAGATAAAGTCCTGTAAAAAAATAAAAGCTGTTTTTAACTATACTTTTTTAAAAATTTGGTGTTTTTTAATCGTTCGAGAATATTCGATTACCTAGAATTGATTCTATATTTATGTGAATTTAAAATGCAATATATCAAAAGAACTCTAGTATTAAAGCAAGATTTAAAAACATTTGTAAGTTTGTTAATCGACTTTTTGCAATTTTGCCAATGCTATATAAGACAAAACCATACCATCTAAATTATACTGCCTCTTAACAAAAAAAGCAAAAGAGACTACGCTGAAAACGTAAAAGTAAATCATAATATATGTTTGTGCATGTAAACAAAAAACAAAGAACAGAAATCTTAATAAAAAAAAGGGAAGTAAAACAAAACCCATTATTTTACTCATTAAACTCTTTGGCTGATAATTAGCAAAGAAAAAACTAACAAACACACTTACTTACAAATAAAAAAATATAAGACCAGAGTATAACTAAACTATTTTAACTTAAATAAGAAACAACAACTAATGAAACAGCTGAGAACAGAGACTGTCTTCTCTGTAATATAAACAGTTTTATTTATTTTATTGTCGTTATTGTTGTTGTTTCTGCTGCCGTTTTAATTTATAAACCATTTTAGTTCGTTATACTTGTAGGTGTGTATGTATATTTTTACAACACATTAAGCAAACTAGAAAGAGGAAAAATAAAAGTTTTAGTTCTACTTTTTCATTTTGCTCGTACTTGACCATAATTTCTTTAAAACAAGGTAAAATAATAAATAGAGTTTCATTTTAATATATTATTTAAATGCACCCATTTTTTATTTTAAATGGCTGTGCTTTTTCACTGACCACTAAACAAATACAATGCATTTTTTGGTTTCCTTTGAAATATTTATGGTCTTTGTTTAAAACATAAATATATTAAGGGTTTTGTTTTTAACTGCTTTAGGCAGGTTATTTGCTATAGAGTAAATAAAACCAATAGCAAAGTTATTAATATGCATTTTAGAAATTTGCAAAATATCTCAGGTGAAAAGACTTACAGATAGTTTTTTAATTTCATTAAAAAACTTTTACTGGAAAAAGAAATTTTTAACAATTAGAAAATTTTGTGAACTTATGCAAACATAATAGAACATTTTTTTACAAATAACAAATATATGTACATACATTAGGGTGGGTCAATTTTTTTCATCAAAAATCGTAAAGCAAAAACGTAATCTACACGAAATTCTAAGAAAAATTTCCCAAGAAACCATAGGTCTGTGATCAAATCTTATCCTGCGCAAATCAATCTAAAGATTTTCTGCTCCCATTAATAAAATAAAATATTTGGGGGATTTACAAGCGTACTTATGATATCATAATGTCATATGTCCTAAAAATTCAAAATGGTTAACGGTGCTACTAAAAGTGTCGTAAAACAATATGCTCTGACTGCTGTGTTTATTGTGCTGTCGTAAACTATCCTTAAGTGACCGGAAAAATTAACAACAAAGTACTTTAACCATTTAAAATTTTTAGGTCATATGACATTATGATATCATAATTAATTTGTAAATTCCTCAATTGTAATTTTCTTTCGAATTTAATTTTTTATGTCATGAATGCAAACAAAATAAGTTGCTGAATACAACAATTAGAACACAATGTTAGAAAGGCTGCTAGAAATATATTTAAAACAAATGAGACATATAAAACAGATGTGCTCTCAGTGAAATCAGTCATTAAAATTTTTTTTTACTTTCCATTCGCTGTAACCTGTTGCGACTTTCTATAGTCACTGCCATTGCATCATCTCTATTGCTTGCTATAACTGGTCGTGAAACAGTGGTAAGCAATTGCACACATCGTTCAGTTCTTTGAATGTGTGATGGAATTTCTGGGTCATGCAGTGGTGGATCATCACACTCTTTATAATCCGACAAGTGTTTGTATGGAATGCTTGCAGTAATAAGAGGCTCTGTCATGATCTATATCAATCAAATCGCATAATCTGTGCAGTCTAAGTTAACTGAATACTTCTTATAAACCCTTAGTATAGTTGTGGCATACATCTGATCACGATAGTGCCGAATTATTTATGGCTCTTTCTCGTACAGTTTTTTTGTCATCAAAATGCATTGTTAATAAAATGTTTTCGGGATGAGCGAAAAATGCGGTATTTTGGATTGATATATTTACAATTTCTTGTAGGTCTTCTGGTAAAAATTGAGTTGGCCATATAAATTTATAAAAAAAAAATATCTGCCATATATAACTCAGTTACAGAACTTATCATTGAAGTACATGGGCACATAGAACGTAACTTGATCATTTTTTACCGATTTTGAATCTTTAAATGACACTTGAAAGCAAGTTACTTGAAGTTTCCAATTATTTGTTTATATTCTTAAAAAATAATAAAAGAAATAGTAATATTTAAAGATTTTTCTAATACTATTAACCATTTTCTATTATTTTAATAAATTAGTTTTCATTTAAATCTTAATGTGGATTTGCGCGGGATATGATTTGCTTTTAGACTTATGGTTTCCTCCGAAAATTTTCTTAGAGTTTTCCGTAGATTTAATTTCTGCTGAACGATTTTTCTGTTTTTCTCTATCCATTCAATTTGGCCCAGCCTAATGTACATACATATATAATTTTTTTAACTATAAAGCAAATCAAATTTCCTATAAATTACAAATCACGTTAAATAATTTGTATTTTAAAAACATATCTATTTATTTTCGAAAACTTTTTATAACAAAGAACATGCTAAAATTTGTATAACCAGAAAATTTGTAACCTATAAGATGCAAACAAACAAACATTTTTTGTCAATTTATAAATTTGATAAATTTGAAAATCAAGTTCAAACTGTAAAAAGTAAATCATAATATATAATATAATATAATATATATAATATAATATAATATAATATATTAATATTTTTATATATAAATTTTTGATAAGAATCAAGTCAAATTTAAATGTATATTTTAAAACTTGTTATGGGTCATTTAGTCCACAGCTTATTGTCCGAGACCACCACATACAAACTCGTACTGATACATTTTATTTTAATATTTTTATTATTATAAAATCCATTATGTGTTACTTAAACGCAAAAACAAAACAACGCTTTTATATATGAACATAATTAATAAATGTTTAATTTTATTCAGAAGTGGATTAGAAAATTAAGTTGTTTTTTTTTATTACACGCGAAACGTAAAAATTATCATTTACATCATTAAACCTTTATTTTCAAAGATTTCCTTTTATTTGCTTTTAACTCATAATAGCTTTGAAAGAGCATAAGTAAATACAAATTCATTAGCTGATAAAACAAAATTTTGGATTTTCTTCCTTTAAGCATTTTCAAATAATAACAACAAGCTTTACAATTTATCTATTGTCTTTAAGCACAGTTGCTTAAGTGTAATTACATTTCGAAAGCATTAAAACTAATACATACACGCCAAGACAGCAGGAAACATTTGTACTGCCACTAGTTATTCACTCAACCATTCACCGTTTATCCTGGCAGGTAGAAAAACTTCAAACCATTATATTTGCACAAAAATCTTAACAGAATTTAATTGAATTTTCAAAAAGTATTTATTCGTTTACTTTGTCTTAGAAACGGCAGTAGCATTATAATGGCCATAATTCAATATTCAATATTGTTGTACTTGCAGGCATTTTTCCTAAAATCCAATAAACAATAGAGCCCCTAGGGAACTACAAACAAAACAATTGATTTAAGGCAACAATAATTTGTTTAAAAGTTATACTAGTTAGACAAAACAGGGTAAATGGATTGATTGTCAAATGACCCATACGGACATAAAATACAAAACAAAATACAAATACGACCTTTGAAAAGATAAATATGACATTAACTATGAAATTTGAAATTGTAGTTGTTGTTGGTTGGAAGAAACAAAAATATAGATACATTTTACAGCAACCACAAAGAAGTATAATGAGAAGAATATCTAATTAAACAAATTAAAAAGATTATACATATGGAAAGAATTGCTATAACTGTTAAAGCTGTTTGTTATGCCAATCAATGCAATAAGTAATTAAGGTGACCTATATTTTAGCTAATTGCTTATTTTCCTAATTAGTGAAATAGTTTTGTATTTTTGTTTGACACATACACACACATACACACATACACACACACAATACTGGTAATCCTTAAAGTTTTTTTTTATTATTATTTCTTTTTTAATTGAAGACTTAGACACAAATAACGTTCTTACTTAAATTTATTGTTTTCATGAAATTCTCGATATTATTTTATTTATAAATATATATAATACTTTACAAAAAATATTATTTTTTTAAAAAAATTTAAGAACTATTCTATTAAGATTGCTTTTGTGATGACGCGAAAACCGCTTACTGTTAACGTATTTTTAAATTAAATATTTTAGTGTTTAATAGATTTTAAATTAAGAATTGCGATATTATTATTATTATTATTATTATTTTTCTCTAGAACAAAATGAAAAAATCTCATGTTTAAAAAAAACAAACAAAAATCAGCGATCGTATGTTTATAACTTATCAGATGTGTAAATTATCATATCAGACACATTATTTAAAGTACGAAGTGGTAAGAGTGTTTGTGTGTGTTTTTCAGCAAACGTGTGCGTATGTGTTTGTCTGACAGCTTGTCTGCCAGCCATATGTCTGAATGTAACAGGCTGTTTAGATACTTGCAAATACATATCATAATAATTTTTTGTTATTTTTGCAGCAACAACAAAATCAATACTGAAAACGTCTGTCTATACGATTGTCTAAAATGTCAAAATAGCAGCAATGTGTTCAACACAGTGTATCATTTAGTCGTGCAATAAGAAAGAGAAAAATGTAAGACATATAAACAAATATATCGTCAAAGAAAATGCAAAACGGCTTATTTAACATTTTAAAAATTTTACAGTCTTACCAAGTTTCTCAATAAATTTACTGTTTAAAACAAATTGTCGTATACAAACATTCCCTTCCAACATAGTGTTAGTTAGGGCTTTATGCATTTAGTAAATAATCGCAGTTGTAGATAGGGCGTTTTTGTTATGGTAATAAAATCGTTTTACATTGTTTTAAATCGTTTACAGACCAGAATTAATGAAAAAGTCAATTTTGATTTTTTTGTTAGATAGGGCGTTTTGCATTTTCTCTGAAAATATGTATATGCATGGAAGCAAATTAGCAAGTATATATTTCATGTATGAATATTTCGCCAATGGTAGAAAATATTTTACAAAAAATAGCAAGCGAGCTTTAGACCTGGACGATCTTGTAACGATCATATTAATACTTAACAATCGGCAGAGTTCAACACACATTTCTACTTGCTTTTCGTGGATTTTGAACGAGATTTCGACACACTATCCCAAAACTTAATATGACATGCACTTATTTCCAAAGGTATACCGGAAAAACTTGTCAACATTATACAGAACTTATACAAAAATGCTGAGTGTAAGGTTCGTTTTAATGGAAAGAAAAATCAACCTTTTACAACACTTTCAGGAGTAAGGCAAGGTTGTATCCTATCCCCCACATTATTTCTACTAGTTTTGGACTGTGTAATGGAAGAAACTAACAGGGAGGCTTCTATGTGCATTCGATGGAATATTTCAGAGTACCTAAATGACATAGACTACACAGATGACATCTGTCTAATGTCACACCGTTTAGTGAATATTGAAGATAGGATATCCGTAGTTACCAAAGACGTTGACTCAGTTGCATGTATTGATGATCGTATTAATAGGCACGTGTTGCATTTTTCAAATTGCACAAGGTTTGGCGGGCAAATTACATTTGTTTGGAAAATCAAATTACGCATCTTTGATTACAGTCTAAAGTCTGTTTTATTATACGAGTGTACTAGCTGGAGCCTAACAAAGTTTACTACAAGAAAAAATCAAATATGTATAAACCTGTGTTTAAGAAAAATCCCATGTATCTACTGGCCTGATTGGATATCAAATGAAGCCCTGTGGTAATTGATATACGCAAACGCAAATGGACACATATGTATATACTGAAGAAACCCGATTTTTTAGTCGTTTTTTTTTTGACGTAATAACAGAGCGACTTAAGCGTTTTTCCTAAAGTCCTACATATTGCCTTTATATATCCAATTTCAACCTATGTTTCATATAGGTACTTTTTTGAGACATCTTAATCTAAAGTCTGAAAGATTAAAACTCAGCGTGGCTTAAACCTTTAAGAAAAATTCGGCTAATATCATATGGGAAACTGCATTTTTAAATAAAATAATAACATTATCAACATATAACACTATTAAAATATAAGAACTTTAAGCCAAAATAAAATTCATTAATCTTTATATATCAATCAGTCAGACTGATTTACTGATTGATTCATCATCGCACAGCCCAAACGGATAAAGAAAGAGACTTGAAATTTGGACTGTAGGTTACTCTCACGTTGTATTGTAGCAAGCATATAAATACGCCTATGCACATTCATACATAAATTCATTTGTTTGCAATATGTATGTCTGCTTACAAATGTTATATATACTTTTTATAAACACATAACAATACGATCAACACATTTACTACTGTACAATGACTGCTTATAATTTGGCACCGAGTTTGCAAACCAATCGCTTTACCTTCCACTGTACACTATAATGCTGGATTAGCAAAAATTATGTATAAAATCGAAGTGAAAATAATAATAAAAAACAATTCTTTGCTTAACATTTAGAGAAGCGTTAAAGTCGCTTCTTGCAAAGAACAAACTAAATTAAATTTGACTTTTACTTTAAACTATTACAGTATAGATCCACTAAGAAGGGATTTTTGGAAAATCCAATATTTAGGGGGTAAAAAAAAAGTAAAAACGGAAAAAAAATCGGTAACCTTACATCTGCTAAACTAGACAAAATACAAACAAAATTTAAAAAGCATTGTTCTCTATCCAAAAATAAGCGGACAGGTGTCTGGTACTTTTTTTTAATTTGAGGGCCTAGGGGAAAAAACGGGTAAAAATTATATTTTGGTACTTTTTTGGGGCCCTTATAACTACTAAACCAATAAACATAGAGACATAATTTAAACTTTGTAATAAAACGTTTGTTACTTTTCTAAAAATAAAGAATACAATTTCGGTACTTTTTTGGAATTCAAACGTATAGGGATAAAAACTTACAGTGTTAATTAGTAAAAAACTGATCCGATTTAAATAAAATGTATGTGGTAAAAAAGGGAGACTTTGAGTAACCAGTTTGGGGTAGCGTAGCAGACCTGGTCCATCTTGTAAATTATAAAATCAGCAATTTTTTTTGGTTCATTTTTTTTTTGAAACAAAAATGTTTTTATGCAGATAGGCAGAGGAAAGAATGATAGAAGTTTTAAAAAAACAAAAAAATGTTTGTTTATTTATTTATCTTTGTTATCGTTGTTACCCACAATAATAGTAAGTGAAGAAAACAGTCAAGTGTAAAGAAAAAAAAATCTAACAATTTATTTCTGACTTGGGAATTTTCACGAAACTGGGAGTTTAAATTTCGTGTTTGGTAAACTTTTTAAATCTGTTTT
>NDXZ01043818.1:340-22945 GCA_003055125.1 Paykullia maculata | reverse complement strand
TTATTTTGTAATTTTTGGCTTTTTTATTGTTATAATATTTTTGTGTAATATAAAGCTACTACATTTCTCATAGGCACAAGTTTTTTGACTACTTGACATTGCTTTGTAAAACAACTCTATTTTATGCGGCAAGTCGATGTCTAAGAAGAATAATAGATTTGTTTGCATTAGCAAAGCTCTACATATTTAATTAAGTCAGAAACAAATTCTGTGCGACGACTACCTCGTTTTTTTTAAATTATTATATTTGTGTGTAAGACATGAAGAATTTTAAAGAAAAAAAATTTTTAATTTTTAAGCAAAAAAAAATTTTAATTTTTTTTTTGTTTTTTAACACAAAAATGATTATATTGGAAAATTATGATTGGAAAAAAAGCAAAAAAAATGTTTGTGTATTTTGAAAACAAAAACTAATATACACACATAGATATACTTAGGGAAGGGTATATAAGCTTCGTCATAGCCGAATATAGCGCTCTTACTTATTTTTATTTTAAGTGCTAAAGATAATATATTATAAGATAATTAGAATTTTTTAATAAATGTTTAATTTTTATTACGAACTTTATTTTTTTTAAGACAATTATTTTAGTTTTTAATTCTGGCTCTAGTTCATTTAAATTTTCCATGAAAATTTATTTTTATTTGTGATAATGAATGAATAATAATTTTTGAAAAGTAAATTTTACCGACACTAGCCGAGTGGAATGCATTTTCGAAACCAGCTACGGATTTCATCTTCAGCACTCATTGATCGGTGGTTAGTGTTGGATGTAAATATCATCTATTTAACTCACAGTTTATTAGGAAACAGGGTATGGTGACTGTTTGTCGTCTATACATATTCATATTTCCTACCACTTAATGATATTATAAGATTTTTTTTTTTTTGTATTTACATAAAAATTAATACAACAATTTCTTTAATTAAGAATTTTATGTCAAAAAACATTTCTAATGGAATCGCCAACAACGAGAGTGAAATATTGACGGCACGTAATTAACATTTTTCTTTCTCGATGTGAAAAACTACTGATAGATAAAATTTGCCCAAAGATGAAGTGGTCTGACATCAACTTATCAGTCACGTGTTTTCAACCTTTAACCATCCACATATAAATCTTAAAGCTTAAAATATTTTCAATCTACATACGTTTGCCAAAAATTCTAAACCTTGGCGACTTTTTTTATTTACATAACTTAATCATATAGTTTAATTTTAAGTTTAAATTTCATAGAAATTCTAATCCATAAAATTATTTGTGCAATAAATTTTAATTTAAAATTACAAAGCTAAAAAAAACTCTTAATTAAATATTATGTTTAACTAAAAAAAACACATTCAGAATTATATGCATATGTAAATACATTATTTATTATGTAGGTATATTGTAAACAAACAAACATATACATAAATATTTAATAACAAAACATAACTATTTAAAATTTAATTAACTTTTTATTACATATTTATAAATATGTTTATATGTTTTATACAAAAAAAAAACTAAATTAAATATGGTTATGTTTTAAGTTTTTTAAGATGTGTTGTTATTAAATTTCAACATTGGCATTGAATTTTTCTTTATGACTTTTTATTTTTAATAAATAACACAAGCATATACTAGATAGAAGTTTATATAGTGAAACACACACATGATTGCTCTTATGTTTGTATTACACACATGTATACATACATGCATACATATATATAACACTGATAGTTTTTAATTTAAAATAAATATATGTAGCATGTAATAATATAAAACTATAGTAAAAAATAATTAAATGCAACAAAATTTTAATTGTTGCCACAAGACATGTAGTACGTACATACAAACATAAAAAATATTTACACCTTGTAGGTAGCATATACTGTGTATGTACATAAATATGTATGTATTTATGTGTTTGTAGTTGTATCATGTTTTATGTTCTTAAAATATATACAAAATTTGTTTTTTAAATTTATTTATGTTTTAAAATTAATTAATAAAAAACTTTAGCAAATTAATTGCACATATTGAGTTGATAATTTTGTGTTTGACATTGTAATGGCCTTTAATTTATTGCTTTTAATCTTATTGTACATATAAATGATTAACGATGTGAAGAATATATGTAAGTAAATAAATTCGAAAGAAAACTCGTTGCGCTTGCAAGTAGCAAGAAAATTCTGCCACTAAACACCACTAAACAGCGTTAAAATCCCCCAATCCTGATTAGATTACACACCTAAAGACTAACCTCAATTGCCATCTTACTTATCAATGCAATATAGAAAATTAAAACTGAGGTTAGCTGGCTATAGCCATAGAACAATAAAAATCAACCCTTGATTGCAAAATGGTCCTGTGTAAGACTGTTTTAATTCATCATTCGAACATTTTTATATAAAATGGCAAGTAAAATCAGTATAGATTTAACACATAGAGCCCAGTCAGGTATTTTACAAATAACGAATGGACCGCCATGATTTTATAAAAAAATACAACATCCGCTAGTAAAAGCGAAAAAAGAAACTTGCAAGACCACCTTAACCCGCTCGCATATCTGCTTTTGGGACTTAAGGCCAAATAAGGCTATGTAGAGCCTAACATGAGTAAGATGAACTTTGTCTTAATAACTCTTAATTAAAGACACATTAAATTTTTTCCTTGTTTTAGACACTAGGGCAAAAAATTCAAAGAAATTTGACAATTTATTTTTAAAGTTGATTAGTGGTATATTTTTTTATATTTCATTCATGTAGAACTTGGTATATTGATAAAATATTTGAATTTCCATACAGCTTGAAAGTATAATTGAAATTTACATAGAAATCTGTTGCTTCTCGTTTAAAAACAATCCCAACAACCGGATATTATAAAGTTGTCAGTATGTGGTTGTAGGTG
Source organism: Paykullia maculata (assembly GCA_003055125.1). Classification (NCBI taxonomy): domain Eukaryota; kingdom Metazoa; phylum Arthropoda; class Insecta; order Diptera; family Rhinophoridae; genus Paykullia; species Paykullia maculata. The sequence goes on along the minus strand of NDXZ01043818.1, from coordinate 20,051 downwards.
TTGCCAGCCAGCACAAAAAATTAAGGCTTACACACTCGCAATATGATTCTCATTTATACTTGGGTAAAAGTTCATGATATTTTTTACAGTAAATGTGTTTTATATAGAAAAATAGAGTTTTGTAAGGTTTTCAAATACAAATTCAAGTATGTGTAATACATATGTATGTGTGTATGTTAATAGACATAAAATCAAAACGCTTATGTATGCACAAAGTACTGATACATAAGGATGAGTTGTTTTACCCCCTTGTAATTTGTTTCAAATTGTTGTTAAACTTATACTAAATGGAATACATACAACATAATCAAACTATAAGTTTTTTCTTTGTAAATCTGTTGTCCAAACTAGGGTTTCATTCAGCTTGTTTATTTTTCAATATTGACAAAATTGTGTCTCCTCTTTTGTCTTCTTCTGAAACTATTAAGAAATGGGGTTTGTATTTGTAAAGGAAATTGTTGCTTTTAATTGAGATTTTGGGCTAAATTTATTAAGGCTTACATATGTATGTACATACATAAGTAATTAAACTTTGATTTCTCTATTTCTTTTTTTTTTATTACTGCTTAAAGAGATAAAAGACAATATGAAATGTCATTGAAATATTTTATCTAAAGAAACAAATTTTCAATAATTTAGGCAAGCGTAGATATTTGGAAACAAATTGTATAATAATTAGAATTTGCAATTCACAAAAATGTTTGTAACTTAAAAAAAAGTAGGATTTAAATCAACTTTTGTTTTTGAACTATAAAAAAAACATAGTTAAGTATGTATGTTTTTAAGTTTAAGTAACTTATTAGCCTGGGTTATTAAGTGATATCGTCGCTATAAAATTGTTACATCTTAAAAAGGGCTATAACCCTATTCTATGTAATATAATTGCAAATTCAACAACAACCTTACTTGGTCTACTCACGTTAATGTTGCATGTGGTACGTTTTCAATGTTAAGGAATAAGGAATCAATATTGTACTATAATTAAAAATAGAATGCTTCTTCCCAAATCTTATTTAATACCTATCTTAATGTATGGCTGTAAACTATTTGCCAGCTCTGATGGTGAAAGTAAAAGGAAACTTAAGGTGGCGTTTAATAACATCACTCGATACGTATATGGTCTAAGGAGATACGATCCTATCTCCTTAGACATATGTGACCTTACTTAACGGCATTAGCTTTGATAATTATTTAAGAGTGTGTTATTTACTATTTATGCATACATTTATATATACACATCAGTCTGAACATCTTCATTAACGCTTAAACTTTTCAACACTTGAAAAAGGGAAAAAAATTCTAGTTTTTATTCATCGAACACTGATTTCTAAATACCATTTCTTTATTCATGCCATCAGTCTCTGGTACGGAATTCCCTAAAGATCACAAACCATTAGTAACACTCGGCAATTCAGGAAATTTATTTTTGGTCATTCCTCATGTTAAATGTCTGTCTGCAACTTTTATTTATATTATTGATTTAGCTTGGTTTATTAAATTTTGTTAACATTATGTTATTAAATATGACTAAATTTTAGATTTTGTTTTATATTTTATTTAAAATTACTAACAACTTATTTTAAAATTTACTTAATTAAATCCTACATTTTTTGTTATTGTTTCTTATTTTTTGTGTTCGCATATGCTCAGTTCAAAACTGCCTTATGCTTAAGTCTTGTGAATGGGACATTGAAAAGATACAATAAAAAAAAAAAATAAATATGTAAGTAAACAAAAAAAAAGTTTGCACGAAAATTTAATTTGTATCTTTTTCTAATGACATGTTAGTATTTACATGTTTTTAGATAAAATAAAACAAGTATTATAATATAAAACAATAATCAGATGAGCACTGAAACACATAAATCTCGCTTAATCACACATGAAACATGATTAATAACACTGCTCGACAAAAAATCATTTTTTGTCTTTCCATTAATTAAAACTATGTGGACTATATGAATTTTGATGCGCTGAACTCAAATCCGTTGTCGGTTTTTTTCCATCAGATCGGGATTTTTTTTTATGGGCGTGGCAAATTTTTTCCCCTAAATTAGTCAGGTACGGAGACATATTTTATCCTAACTCAAGAACCAGTCATCCAATTTTCAAAAATAAAACACCAAAAAATGTGTAACAAAATTATTTTTACTTTAGTTAAATCAAATTTTTCTCTATCTCTTATCGTTTTGGAATTATTTAGAAATTAATGGAGAAAAAAAATTTTTTCGTGCAATATTCGTAATATTTTTCAATTTAAAAATGGAATTAAAAAAAATATGAAGCAAATATTCCGCATTTTGCACTTTTTTCTGAGAGCTACCTATCTTAAAAATAAAAAAAGGTATAAACTTTAAAAATCGGTTAAAAAATGTAGATTTTATTGTTAGTTTACCGCAGGTACCCAATATTGACCAAATATGCGTAATGCAGCAAACAATTTCAGAGTGGGTGCACTAAAGCGCCTTGTAAATAGCAACAATGAATGTTGCAAACAAAAATTTTGTTACTAATTATTAATTTTTATTTAGGAAACATTGTTAAAATTAAAAAGTAGCTTAATCTGTTCCGTTGTATGTAGAGATTCAACTTTAGTTTTCTTTAATTAATATTTCTTTTTTTTATTTATATTATTAGTTTGAGATTCTTGGCAAATCGACCAACAAAAATCTGCAAGCATTCCTTCCGATGGGTTTCCATTATAACGCTTCTCTATATGTAACATATCTTGATGGAACCTTTCACCATGTTCGTCTGATACAGCACCAAGATTATCCGGAAAAAATCTAGATGCGAGTGCAAAAAATGAATTTTAAGGGACATATTATATAAATATAATAAAATAATATAAATAAAAAAATAAAAAATATTATTTAAAGAAAAACTAAAGTTGAATCTCCGCATACAACGGAACAGCTTAAGCTACTTTTTATTTTAACAATGTTTCCTAAATAAAAATTAATAATTAGTTTGTCGCACGTCCTTTAATCTAACCTTACCTAAAAGATATTTACTCAGTAAATTTCAGTATTTAAAAAGACTTACAAAAAACTTAAACTTTTTTTAAGTATGTCTTTAAAGTTTGTGCAGAATCAGAAAGTCAAATCAAACCAACCAAAAAACCGCAACAAAAAAAATGTTTATTTAATTTCAAAGACAAAAATCAGGGATAGCAAAGTTAAAACAATAGTGCTGATACTGATACAATTAAAAATATATAATCTTGTATACATACACAATACACACTTCAAACATATGTATGTATATGTAATACCCATTTTATTTAGAAAATATTCAACTCACTGTAATTTGAATTTGGTCTTTTTCTTTTATTCCCTACAAACCTATAAACATGTCACTTTCTGTTTCGTACAATTTTAAACTAAAAATAGAAAATCATTCATGATAATGCTGTCATACATACATATTGTAGACATGAAACAGTTTAATTTTAAAATTTCAGTGTCATACCATTTGACACTTCATTTAAATGCGACAATTTCAAAAAAAAAAATCTTTTTACAAGAGAAAATGAGTATAAGTGAGAGTTTTTAATTTAATCAGTTTGCGAGAGTATATGAGTTTATACTCTCACATTGCTTAGATAGAAAAGAGGTGGTGTTTTGCTCTTTTAGACTAAACTTATGGCATAACAAATAAGAAGCAGGACATTAAATTTTTAACTATAAGGTTGTTTCAAAGGCTTGAAAGTACATATTCAATATACCCTATAATAAATTAAATTATTTTTAAAGTATTAACTTAAGTGACTCTCAACTTTCTACGAAATGTGTAATTCCCAGGAGATGGACTGTAAATAATATATATTTTTGTTACATTTTGTAGTAAATTTAACTTATTATGGCTTTTCGAAAAAATTGTTTAGTCTACAAAGAAAATATATGTTTGGGTTAATAACTTTAAAGTGACACAAGTTTTTTCATTACAACTTTCCCATAAGATTTTATAATAACAAATTTTGCATCAATTTGGCTGTTGCTTGACAAATATTTTTGGAATATTCTTTAGCTGGTTTTTTTTCGTGTGAAGTTGAATTTTTATAAAAATAATAAATTTCTTATATTTTTAATACCAACATCTTAAAAATACATGTGTTATAAAATTTCCAAGTATGTTGATTTTAAACCGACAGACCTAATGTCAAGGTGTTGACATTAAAGATATTTAAAATTTGATAATGAAGTAAAGTTCAAAATAAACTTTCTTTCTTTATGAACGAATTGATTTACATCTTAAATAAGTTTAAAAAAAATATGTTTTTATTAAAAACATTTATTAGCATTTTGTTAAAAACAAGACTATAAATATGTTTAAATCAGTTTCATCAATTTTTATTTCTTTCCAGAAGTTTATGCAATTTATGGAGTCCACGATTAATGTAGTGTCTCTGTTACAAATGCGATGACAAGTTTATTATATTTTTATCTATGTGTCTTAATCCCCTTGCAATGTTATGTATAAAAGAAACATAGAATTTAATACACGACATCATAAATATTGCATTATATTTGTATGTATGTAGAATTGGAATCATTTTATGTCATTTCCTTCTACAGGGTGGTAGAGACAGTAGCGGCATGTCAGAGTCATAAACACTTTCATAAAATTTTGTAGGTGTCGTGCATTTTTTTAAATTGTAAGGTTTTTAATTCATCTACGGATAAATGTATTGATGTGTGAATGTGTGTGTCTGCTTAAATACATAAATAAATGCAGATGCATGTGTGAAGTGAATGACATTGACGATTATGGCAGTGTGGATTTGTATGTCTGTCTCTCAATACATCTGTTTGTTATTGGATTGCATACAATATCAAAAATATTTATGGACGTGTGTAAGTGTTGACGCTAGCGCTTTTACTTCTTTTTTTTCTTTCATTGTTATTGGCTTTATATGGAACATGAAATATCTATACTGGCACTTATACATTCATGTATGTTTGTGTTGTATATATTTTGGTGTTTTTGTCACATGCTACTTTTATGCTGAGTTTGGTAATAAAAATGTTTAATTTACTTGCCACATTGGCATGTTTTACAAATATTATTGTTGTTATTGCCGTTACAAGTATTACTCCGTGTTGTCAGTTCTATTTCAGATATCCTACATGTATACGTATGTATGTACATGTACTTGTTTACATAAAAGTTTTTGCTTTTATTAAAAATATTTTACAAAACATTTTTACGACTTTAATTTATATGCATAGGATTTGATTAAACAACATTTACGTTCAAGTTTTATGTTGTGTTTTTTTGTTTGTGTTTGCAGTTTATAGATTAAAAACGTACTTTTGCTCCTCTTAATGACTTTAACATTAATATAATTTTTCACATTAAATTATAGCAAAGTTTAATATAATGTACATTTATGTGTCTGAAATTAAAAGTTTTTATATGTATATGGGCTCTATAGAAGTATGTGCTGTAGCATGCAACAAGTTGTTGTTTTAAATAATTAATAATAAACCATTTGGTTTTATAATTAATTGATTAATATTAATGTATGGTTTTAATTAATAAATAAACAAATATGTAAAAAAAAAACATATAAAAAGTGATAAATAATAATATTGATAAATATGAAAATAGTTTGGTACAATAATTTAGTTCGACGACTGTTTTAAAATTATTCTCGTAAAAATTGAATTTTCGGTTAAACTGTTGCAAAGGCTTAAAATTCTTTTAATATATATGTGAGGGATTCACAAGCCACTCATATTGTCTTATGTCAAAATCTAAAATGTTTTAAGTTACTTTTCATACTAAAAGTGTTCTAAAATAATATGACTCTGACTGCTATGTTTATTGTGCTGTTGTAAACTATCCTTAGCCAAACAGAAAAAGCAATAACAAAAAACTTAAATTATTTTAAATTTTTAGGACATAAGACAATATGATATCATAAGTTGATTAATAAGATATCCAGTTATTATATGTTTATAACATTGTAAAATACATATGTTTCCATTAAGAATGGAGTAGAAAATTTAGCACATGGCCTACGCGGCTTTAATGACACCTATTTAGACACATTGACACAATATTTGCCTTCAGAGAGATATCGTATGGCTTTAAATATCATGTTATTGGTGGCCGGTTGACATTAGAATTTTGTGATATGATTAATGGCCAGTTTTTGACTTCGTATTTAAATACGCATTTAGCTAATTGTCATTTAAATCAAATTAAATTAAACACTTAAATGCAGTTTCATTTTTTCAGTGCTTATTTAATGTTTTTATTTAAATGACACAAAGGTACAAATGTCGAAAAAGTATGACTTATTTTAGTTTAAAGTTAAAAGTAAATTTTTCAAATCTAAATGTAGAGACTCTGCTGCTAATAGGAGGTGTTAAGTTGGAATAACAGAATAGCCTGTTGCAACAAGGTGTTCATATCGTCTAAGACTTACAGGGTCGCTTGGTGGAAGTGATTAGCAGTGGTTTTGTGCAGTTGACTGCGACATTGCTGTATTTTTGTGTTATATGTTTTTTACTGTATACATTAGATTACAATAATTTCAAACAATTAAAGTGTTAATAAAAATTCTATTATATTTATTAAAAAGTTTTATTATTTAAACAGTTTTTGGCACTAACATGATACATTTATTACAATAAGGTCTTGTTGTAAGTGCATTTGATAATCAACAGGCGCAGTGTTATTTTAAAACTTAAAATAATAATGAATGAAATAATGAAGTTCAATAAATTCTTCAGGCTCAACTTTACGCACATAACGGGCGCCTATTGACAGGAAACCGCTGGATTCCACCCTCGGCGGGTGCATGTCAAACTTTTGTGTTGCCCGAGCTAAGGAAAACTATCTTACCCAACGACAAGGGGCAATTGCTATAAACATCATGCAAAGACTCTGGATAATTAGTTTAATGTCACTATCAGTGGAAAGACCGATACCGAAATACAAGACCTGACGGCTTCAGCACTTATGTGTTAGATCGGTTACCTCTATGCTCCACTCTGCCATCGCTGGCTGTTGTTCTATTTGTGTTATTGGTTTAACACCAATTATTAACTTAAAAATCACTTTTATTAAGTCTACAGGTGTTTGTTGTATTGATGTATCCCTCCATGTGTTTGTATGTCAATAAAGTTAATAATTTTATCCATTGTTTCTTAAATTAGAAAAAACTGTTGTGAATGGCCCCAAAATTTTTTTGTTTACTGAAATAAGCGCAACAAAAACAACTGTCAAAATCATATGACAATTTATCAAACTTAAATGGAGGAGATTGGTCACTTAATTTGTATTTAAATGTGTACCGAAAAACTGAATTCTGCATTTAAATAGAACTTAAAGATAAATACAGAACTCAAAAACTGGCCATAAGTCAGAAACTCATTGCTGTAATACATAGCTTGTTTTGTGCGCTTCCGTTTTATATATCACCTTCTGAGTAAGCTGAATCTTATATAGGTGAAGGAAAGGACCACTCTTTATTTGTTTAGTAGTAGTTTTAGCAAAATTAAAATATGAAGTGTAAAATTGGCCTTGCAACAATGCAAACGCAACAGCTGTTTTATTTTTTAAATGCAGTGTTTATAGGAACAAGCAAATTATCCCTTGTTTCTTTTTTTAACCCAGGCTATTGAGTTGCAATCATGTTTAATTTATCTAGGATTTTAGAAGCCACAGTATATTCAACTTTGGTTATACCCCCAAGCATAGGTTCAAAAAATTAAACATTAGTTATTGTTTAATTTGTTGAACATATGCTATCTGTCTCCCCCATTATATAAGTGATGGGTTATTTTTAATATCTTATTTAAAAAAATTAAATAATATTTTCTTCGATTTCTGTTCATTACTCAGAAGTTAGTAAAGATTATATAGAAAATAATATTGAAAGCAATTTTGATATCCTTAAAGATTCTTACCTATAATTAGTTTAGTTGACTTCTTTTCTGTAAAAAAACAAATGAAAATATATTATTTAAAAACTTCATAAGAAATAAAATAATAAGATTCATCACAAACATAAACTTTAATGATTATTGACATAAATGTTTTACATAATTAAAATATATTAAAATTAATTTTTTTAAGAATTATTAAAAAATTTAAAGAATCATTAAATTATTTAGTTGCCTGTAATTCTAAGTTTGGCACCTTATTATAAGCCTCAAACTAATTTTTTTCAAGTACTTAAGATCCTATTAAAATGAGGAATTAAATCGTTTAATTGACTATTGATAGTTTGATGGCATTTTTTTGTTCTACTTGATAAAAACAATTGCTTTTTATCACTTGAATCATTGAGTTGTAGCAATTTCTCAAGAATCATCTCTTTTTAACACGTACAAAACACACAATTGAGAGTGTTGTAATCAATTGAAATATCAATTCATTAAATCAACAGAAAATGTCAATTGCTTTAAGTGACAAAACACTTAAGAAACAAATAGAGAAATTTTCAATGTATATAGGTAAGTGTTTTAAATATACTCGCACATACATATTAACACAAATAATGCTCATATGAAGAGACATGCAAGAACAACATATTGACAAATAAAGTAGATACATTTGCATAGAACAGTTCAGTTTAAATGTTGTTTTCTTAACGTATAACCATCAACTTACAATAAGAGTGTCTACGAGAGTGAAAGACAAGAGAGTGTAACCAAATGCACTTACAAACATATATACATACATAAATACTATTAAAAAAATTAAGTAAGTAAAGTAACAACATAAATAACAAAAAGTTTATTTCTCCACCTAATTTTAAGTATTAAATATTAGTTTTTTCTACATTTATTAAAAATTATCGTTAAACACATTTTAACCCGTTCAATAACTTCTCTAACGTCTCCAAGTACACGTATATAACATTTGCCCTTAACAAAAAAACCCTGTGAGAAACTTTCTTTTTGCAAATAATGTTTGATAAATTTCCATAAAAAAATAATAAAAAATTATCTACAACAAACACTTTTCCACAATTCTTTACCTTCTCTGACAATTTTCACACAATTTTCTCTTTTGGGTTACACTCCCAGAAAAACTCTTTTTGCTAAAAAAAAAATGAGTTAATGAGTTAAAATGTCAATATACAATCGTTTACAAATAGGAAATTTGTCAAGTCATTACTTTGTTATCTATAAATAACTACTTACTATCAATGACAAAGCATTCTATTACATTAGAAATCATTAATTTTATATTATTAAATAACAATTTGCTTTTAATGGCAAAAATATACAATTGTGAGCAGGGTAATTTGGTTTGTTGTTGCTTTGCGAAAGGCTTTACAGAAAAACTTAAAAAACGTTAAGATTTTGGTAACAAAATGTAGTGAACAAAATGACAAGAATGGCAGTGACGATGGTTATTACAACTGCAATCTTTTCTCTATGTATTTGAAATACTTTGAAATTAATTGTCAAACATTTTTCGATCTAAATTTTTTAGTTCTTCACATATCGATATATAATTTTTATTTTTTTTTTTTTATTGTGTCTAACAAGCGTTCATATGATTCAATTAATTTAAATACCTGCAGTTTTCAGCAAAACAGCAGATAATACTTAGTTTTAATTATCAATTAAGAGCATAAAGGTACAAAATTAAATTAACCTGTATTGTTTTATATTTAAAACAACAAAAAACTAAGCAAAAATATAAAAATTGTAATATGTTTTTAATTCATAATCATTTCTATTAAGCCTATTCAACTATTATATAAGTATCCAAGTAAATACATACATATAAGTATGTATGTATGTATATTGTTACCCGACATGTAAGCGAATCTAACAAGCATTTTAATCTTTTAAAACAAATAAATTTGAATATGTCTAGAAATTATAAAACAAAACCTAAAACAATTGCAAAGTTTATGAAAATTATTTCAAATATAAAGAAATTTCTACTAAATTTTAGTGTAAAAAATGTTTTTGTTAGTTTGAGCATATTTTATTACATTAGACAGCGTTAAGGAATAATAATTTAAACTAAAGGTTGTAGTAAAAATAAAGTCACAACTTATAAATATGCAGAAATAAACTTCAATGAGAACTAAATATTTAGACATTCAATAACGTCTATAGCTCAAGACTGAATTCAGTAATTGTATCTGAACAAAAATTTTCTCCGGACAAATTTTTTTTTTATAGAGTTTTAAAAAGAGAGACATCAAAATTAATATAAAAAAAAGAGAGACGTCAAACTCAATATAAAAAATTTGTCCGTCAAAAAAAATTTGCTCAGACACAAGGAGTGAATTTAGCCTAAGGTCATTTGATGTCTTAAATTTTGTGTTGGTCTACAAAAATCTAAAAGGTTCATAAATATTGTGAGTGAGTAGAGATTTTGTGCTCTTGCAGGATGATGATGTTTGCACAATTTGGTAAACAATTTGAATTAGGTTTTTGTTTTATACCCTTCACCACAGGTGACAAGGGTATATATACAGGTTTATCATTCCATTTATAATTTCAACAATATTCTTTGGCGACTCCATAAATTATATATGTATATTCTGAATCCTTAAAGATAGGGAAGTCGATTTAGCCATGTCTGTCTTTCCGTCTATCTGTCTGTTGAAATCAAGTTTTCTCAGTGCCCCCATGTCGTACGGACGCGTTTTTGGTATAAAATAATCAGAAATTCCTCTGAAATTCTTGCTATTGAAAGCCAGTAAAATCGCTTAGTAACGAACCGAGATATAAGCCAACAATGAATATATTTGTGTGTAAGATATGCTCGTTAGGAAATTTCGAAAAAAAAAATTTCGAAATATAAGCAAAAAAAATTTTATTTTTTTACACAAAAATTATTATACACATATGTGTGTAAGATATGCCTTTTTGGGAAATTTGAAAAAAATTTAGTAACTGACCCAGAATCAGCAAGGATATGGGCGAAAAACCTATAAGAACTTAAGTCAATACCATAAAAAATCAACTTTTCGAAGACTTTAAATATATTTCGGACATGTACATACATATAGACACATAGATACATACATGAATACACGAAGTGAAGGGTATATAAGATTTGGTATAGCCGAATATAGCGCTCTCATTTGTCTTTTCTGATTTTGTTTGGGATCGCAATATATAAACTTTTTTTAACTAAATGTCTTGTGTTTTCACATGAAATTAAAATATTTTAAAAATGCATTTCCAAAAAATTTCAATCAATTTTAGTAGTCTTTAATTAAAAAATTTAAGATGTCGAATATCAAGAGAAAGAAGACCAGAAAGCTTCGTGGTCATATAAGTCATGGTCAGGGCGGTATTGGCAAATATCGTAGGCATCCTGGTGGCTATGGTAAGGCTAGTGGCATGTACCATCATCGCAATAACTTTGACAAATACCACCCTGGTTACTTAGGCAAAGACGGTATAAGAAACTTCCATTTTCGTCGCCAACACAAATGTTGACCCACTATCAACTTGGCTCCAAGGCCACTGTCATCAATTTGATAAATTTGGTGGCCGTAGCCACTTACCTAACTTACCTTTAATTGTTAAGGCCAAATACTTTTCTAAAAAGGCTGAGCACAAGGTGAAAAAAACTTGTGGTGCCTGCTTATTAGTTGCTTAAGGACTTTACTACAAAACCTCTGATAAGTTACTTTAAAAATGCATTTATTATTGACTCCACAGCTAGTGGTCCAAAGAGCTCCTAATAATTTTATTTATTATCATAGTTTTTAAGTAGCACTTATCATTTTTTTGTTTTAATGAAAGAGTATATACTTTTGGGCAATAAAGTTCATAGGAATTCATCGCCTTTGATGTAAGTTTTAATTTTATTTTTTTTAATCCAAACTTTAAACTCAAAAATTTTGTTTAAAAATAAAAGTCATTTGTCACCATCTAATTAAAGGCTAAGTCTTATAAAAATTATAAAATACTTAAATGAAATACTTGACCAAGATATTCTAATAAAACTCAAAGTTCTCTGTTAGCCAATAAATTCATTTCAAATAATGTTGTTACATCTCCTTAAATATATGGTACGATTATTAGAAAATTAGAGGCTCTTAAAATACTGAACATTAGAGTCTTCGGCAAGTTTTAGTAAATTTTAACTATTTTTTATAAATCAAGTGTCGAATGTTTTTTTTTTAAAAACGAAATAGCAAATTCTTAACTCCATCTAATCTTTTTCTATTATTTTTTTTTACCCTATACTAATTTTCTTCGGTAACTAATCGATTACGTATAAGAGAGGAAGAAATAATTAATTGTTAGCGGATAGACATCCTACACTTTTCATTGACCATAGCATTGTATCATAGAAATATGTTTTTTACTCTTTACATATAAAGGAAAATCAAATATGCTCTTACGAAATCAAGAAACATTTTTAAGATTACACTTTTAAGCAAAATGTGTGTTGCCATTTGGTAAAAGTTGCTATCAAACTCTTACCGATGTTTAATGGATCAACTACAATACACTGTCAATAAAAATAGGAACAGCTAAAAGTAAATTTTCAAAAAAACCCCTTATATATTTACACCTTTTTAAAATTCAAAAATAAAAATTTGGCAACTCTATTGAAACTAGCAAAACACACGTTTCCGTTAAGGTATTGCTATCAAAAAAAATTATATTCTACAAATGTTTGCAGAAGAAACGCGTACGTATGTACGTGTGTTATCATATTTGCTTCTTCATTGTCAGTTTTTTATTTATTCATCTGTGGTATCTCGTACGTTCAAATCTGTTGTCAGTTTATCTACTTGAATATGATTCTTCTTCAAAGCAACTACTTGGGAAAAATTATATGCTCTTACTTAAAGTACAAAAAAAGATATAAAAATAATAATAAAACACAAAAATGGCAATCAATTTTATTTGGTTGTCGATGTCATTTTTGTTGGTTCATTGTTTGTTTATTTGTCGTCTTCGTCTTATTGTCAACAATAAAAAGATAAAATTATTTTACCGGCGCCATTGTCCTTGTACAAAATACACTTTAACATGGCTTTTGTATACGTACGTACGTATGTAAGTATGTATATAAAGACACTGTTGGATGTTCCTTAACCTATAGTTATAGTTAGAACAGTATATAATATAAGTAAATATTATAGAATACAATCTAAACTAAATATTTTATTTCTATCGTCATTGAAACTTATAAACCTTTATAAATTGTTGCTTCTTTATTGGTTGTTGTCATAGTTTCGATTAGTTTTTTTTTTCTCATATTCTAGATTCACCATGATTGTATAAAGTATCTAACACTTTTAATACGAAAACTTATACAATTTTGTTTATCTGGCTGATTTTGTTTTTACTTTTATTTCATCTATTTTGCAAAAAATTGTAAACTTGTAGTACCACGTTTAGTCTGCTGACTCTTTACAAACAATTTAAGCTTGTCTTTTTTTTAAATTGTTTTTTTTTTTTTGTTCTTGCATTTGTTTTTTTCCAACTCTTTAGTTTTGTATAAAATAATGCACAATGAGCTCCTGCAGACAATTTTCAGCAAATTTTTTTTTTATTTTTCTAGTTTTTTTAATAAATATTTTTTTTTAATTAAGAGTTTTTATCAATGTTCTTCTTAATAAAGAATTGTAAAAAAAAAATATTTTATAAACATTAATTAGTAAAAGTAAACATTTGTTTAATAAAAATAAATGTTTTGCAAATAAATTAAGTAATATTTTTTGTTCAAGTGCAAAACTTTTTAATTTTATCAATAGAAAAATTTTATTTAAATTTTCTACAAACTTATAACTTTTTTTAAAACTGTTTATGAAACATATTTTTTAAATAAAAAAAAACTAAGGCTCGTTATTATAACTAACTATTTAAGTTCCTGTTAGTGAAAGGTGAGAAATAAAGTTTCATTTCATTATTACATCTTTCATTTAAAATAAATTTAATATTTTTCAAATTATGGCAAGGCTACTGTTTACCATAGACTACAACCTTTACGTGCAAAGAAGCTGGCTTTACAGATAAAAAAACTTCCCTATATTTTTTAGTTCACTTTAAGATCAAAGTGAAGTTATAAAAATGAAAAACTAGTTATCTGTCTGAACATCCTCACTTTAGCTTTTGGAAGGTGTTAAAAATGGCCCTAAAAAATATAAAATAAAAGGAAATATAAATTGATTTTAACACATTTTATTGAAGATTTTTTATAAATAAGAGGCATATAATAGCGAAGACAGACGACAGCGTTGATTTTTATTAGTAGTCTTAATTCAAATTAGCTTGTGAATTATTCCCAACTAATGTGTATTAGATTTGCCGTAAATGCACGAAATCACAGTAAATTTATACTGAATTTAACTATTTCAATATGGCAACATCGTCAAGTTGTTTACAATTATAAAATTAAAATGGATTCAAAATCAATTGTTTTAAGCAAAAAATAAAGGAATAATAAAATATAAACATATAATTTCCATTTTAAGATTTTCTAGGGAAAGAAGGGAAGTGTGTGGTGCGATAGCGATGCACAGATTCTGTTAGAGCTGTGGATGGAACGTGCCACCGATTGACGTACAAAAATAAATGGGCACATTAACAAAGTTAATATCAAACCCACACATTTCCACAATTACCTGTCTCTCTTATTTCAGAGTGTCCTACTGCGATCCCAACTTGTAGCAACATGTTTGGAATAATGGTTGCTAGTGCATGTACAATTTTTACATTACGAAACAGTTTCAGTAAAAGTAATTTTAGTTTTTAGTTTAGAAAAGTTCAAGTAAAATGTTTTTTCAAAATTTTTTTTATAAAAAAGATATTTTGATGCAAAAATATAAAATTATTCCAAATTCTTCATAAAATTATATATTCATCAAAAAAAAAACAAATTTCCTTAACTAAAATACATACGCAAATATATCACAAACTTTTTAAAAACAAATAAGAGAGGCTGTGAAAAATCTTATATACCCTTCACTACGTGTATAAATGTATGTATTAACATATTTAAAGTCTACTGATTGTTTGATACCAGTAACGGGTCCGTTCAATATCGAAGGCTGAGAAAAGTTGACTTTAACAAACGGACAGACGGACAGGCGGACATGGCTTAATCGATTTCCCTATCTATAAGATTCAGAATATATAAACTTTATGGAATCGCAAAGGAATATTGTAGAAATTGCAAATAAAATGAAAAACTTATATATACCCTTGTCACTTGTGGTGAAGGGTATAAAACTAATTACCAAAACAGTTTACCGTATAGAAATTTTTTTTATTGAAGTTTATCACAAATTCTTAATAAAGAACATTTTCTTACACATAAACAAAAAATGTATTTCAAATTTTATACAATCAGCCGATTCCCCAAGTAAACCGATTTTTCCGTTTCAAGAGCATATTTTTTTACATTTTAGAACATATTTTAAAGTTTTTACTGCATATTCAATTTGCATGTAACACTTTTATTCAAGCATATTTGTGGTTTTCCTAACAAACTTCTTAGCATTTCCTTTTACTCTAAAACATTAATTCAAAATTTATTTTAGATGAACAACTTTTCAAACATTATTTTTTGAACAGAAAAGTTTTTAAAATTATTTTCTAATTAAAAAATAATTTTTTATATAACAAAGTGCTAATGAAACACATTTGTCGACACCCTGTATAAATATCGTAAGATACTTTAGCCTTAACTGGTAAATATACCAAACCTGAGCCATAGTGAACTCTTTCACGTTGCACTATAATTTGTTTTTTTTTTTCTTTTTGCTGTTTTATATTGAAGCCAATAGTCCTCCTCTTTAACTCGGTAGTTTATTGAGTGGCCTGTTTAAGCTTAAAGTATATATTTTTTGCTTATATTTTCTCACATTATATTGTGTTTTTCTCATTTTTTTTCCTTCTAAAATAGGAAAACAAAATTTTTAGATCTCGTCCGTCTAACTTGTAAATATTATTTATGCAATATTTAAGTTAGTACTTGAATATACAAAAAAAAAAATTTATCAGACTTGGTTTATATGCCGGTGACATATTTGGCTTTAAACACATACAGAATGTGAAATATTAACTCATACCTAAATATACATACAACTAAACATATATTTATATATATACGTGAATAAATTTATTTATTTGTGTATAATATTGTGTATGTTTGATTATATCAAACAAAGTAAAGAAGTTACAAGCCCTGATACTATCATCGATTTTAAAACCAATCTATGATAACGTTGTTATTTGACTTTTTATTTTTTTACCCCATTTCTTGTGAACAAAATCCTTTTTTTTTCTATTTTGGTATTTGATGTAACGTTTAAATAAAATTTCAAATTGTGTTTACTTACAAGGTACACGTAAGTAAGTAAATTGATTTTGTTGTCAATGCCGTTGATTATTTTATGTCTTTCAATGAAATTGGAATATATTTCTTTTTACTTTTCATTTGGTTAAGATTTTTTTTTGTGGCACGAGTAGATGAAAGATTAAATGGAAGTAAAAATATATTTGGAGCTTATTTGCGGTGTGGTTGTTGAAAGCAGAGGGAATAGATATTTTGCTTTGGCTTCAATGATACTTCTATGTATGTATGTATGTATGTATGTGTATTTGGGAGTGTGTGTTCACTGGTGTTGATATAATGATAAACTAAAATTCCATTTGAAATTGAGATTACATTTAAGCCAGTAAACTTTTTTTTTATCAGTGTTATGTGTCAAAAAGCGATTTAGAAAAGTAAAAATAATATCAATTTTATTGAATTTATGGCATAATTATGAATATAAATTTAAGTTTAACACTCAAGCCTTAAATAAAATTAAATTTTATTTGATTAGATAATATAAACATTATTCAATATTTTTGCTAGTCTTGAACAGTCTTTTACTTTGTACAAGTCATTAATCTCCCAAATGTAAGCAAAATTGCTGAGCTCACAAAATAGTATTTAACTTAATAAAAAAATAAACTAAAATGTATTGTCAACATTGTTTTAAAAAAAAAGGTTTTGTTATTATTATGATTAAAATTTAATTCTTAAAATTAAATTAATGAAAAATTAAAAACAATTTTAAAAAAAATTCTAAAATATTGCCATGTCGCGAAACCCAAAATTTGGTTGCCAAAAATGTATAAAAATAGATACGTTTAGTTATTAATCTGCGGTGAATGTCTGGGAATTAAAACTTTAAGTTTCTAAAATATTCTAGTTTTTTGACCTTTTTAATATTATTTTCACGAATTAATTGTTTAAGCTTGAGGTCTGTTTTTTATAAAATAGTTTTTATTTAAATTATATTTTGCGACTCCGCTGTATGGCATTGTCAGGAATTTATAATTGGTTTGAATATTTGATATTTCAAATTAAAATTATAGTTTGAAATATAAATTCAAATAACAATGAAAAAAAATAAAGTTATTTAAATAAAACTTTTTAATAAAAAACAGACCTCAATCTTAAACTGTTAATTTGTGAAAACTCAAAGTTTCTTATAGAAAAAAGTTGTGTAACCAAATGTCCTTGAAGGCAGGCTAATATCGTGATTAAAGAGCTGCTGGACCAAAGGGCAAAAAGGCACTTCCATGTAGTCAAAGTACCTTAAGTTCTATAAGTACATTGGTGACAGTGCCGGGCAACTTATAGTTTTATTTAAATAAGATAAAACTCAAAGAAGATAACATTTGCAGCCACACAGTAGGTGTGTTTTCTACGGGATGAGGAAATATCTCAGCAGATACTTCTTAACACAATATCCTAAAGTTGCCTTAGTTCAGCACAAATTGTAAGTGGTAGCAAGCCATGGGAATCGATAATGTTTTAAACAGTTCCTTCCTTTACATTAAAAAAAAGATTTTTGTCGGTTTTATAACCAGTTTAAAAAACGTTTTGTATGTATATTTAAAAAAAGAAGAAGCTTTTAAACAAAAAATTTCTTTAACAAAATTCAATTGAAAAAAATTACCTCAACGAAAAAAAACTTACCCAAATTGAAATGTGTAAAAACAAATAGTACACGAAGTAAAAAATAGTTTAAACCTTATATTTATACCATAAATAAATATATTTTTTTACAAAGTTAGCTGCTGCAAACCGAAATGAAAAGACAGAGCAAATTATTATTAATGGAATATTTTATTTAACATTTGCTATAATTTTTCACATTTTATAAATATTTAACTTAAATGATTTTCTATTTAAGTTTTTTTAAAAAACTTTTAATAATTTCTTCTTCAAAAAATATGTGTACTGGGTTCTACTGAAAATCCACTAGAATATACTTGAAGGAGATACCAAGTATAAGCGTTTTTTAGAAAATATATATGTGTGTTTGCTAGTAGTACTCAACTTAAGTTTGTACGTTTTCACGTTAAAGATCATATGCAAAAAACTTGCAAATTTATTTTAGTTGTAACTCATAAACATTGACCTTCTTTCTTAAATGAAGGGTTTTTTTACTAATTGAAAATAAATATGTTTTTATAAACAAACATTTTATTCAAATATTATTAAACAAATTTTCGACCTGAAAAACTTTTAAATACTGTCCTTAAATTATTTGTAAATTTACTAAATTAAACTAGCGTTAAAAAACTTAATTAAAATAAGAAATACAACCATTTCATTAAACTTTAACATTCTTGCTTTTGCTCAACTTAGATATTGTTATATATAGTGTTATTTTATATTAATTTAGCTACATATTGTTTGAAATTTTTCTGGTTAATATATCGTGCAATAATAAGGATATTTTGTTTCTTTACAGTACTAAAGTAAGCAGACAAACTACAATTATGGCAAACGATATTATTAACCTAATAAACTTAAAAAAACCCCTTCATTTAAAAAAGGTCATACAACCAAGCACATTAAGTTGAATGATAGTCACAGCAAAAGTACTTTCAACCAACTCACCTTTGTAAATAACGAATAGTTCAACACATTTAAGTACTTGACAGAAGACATACATATGTATAACTAAAAAACTTAGGTATGATATATTTAAATATATTTAAATATTTAGTTCAAGTCCATATAAAAAAGAAAAAAAAATATATTAAAAAAAATCCTTGCACAAAGCAGAACGAAGATCTGATTAAAGCAAACATACAATGACAAAGGAAACACAAATACACTAATTTAAGCCTTGTTGTTGCTGTGGCTGTAGTTTCCGATGTATTTTTTACATATTTTGTACTGTGAGTGTGTTTGTCTGTATGTGTCAGTGAATACGAATGGTTAAGCTGAAATTGTAAGTTTTGCCCTTGGATCTGCTGTAGGTTCGTTTGAAAAAAAAAAAAAGTATATATTTATTTATTTTTCCTAAAATAATATCTTAAAAATACGAGAATATGATTGTTCTACACTATACTTGTATATTTTAATGCCACCTACTAAAAAGTGGTTATTTTGACTTCATCGTGCTATTTGTGATACATCAAAAAAACCTTATTAATAATAAAGCAATCTATGTCTGTCTAGAAGACTGTCAAATAATAATAAAATTATTGTTCATAAAATGTTATTCTATCAGTCTATTGAAGATGCTTTTTATTTTTTTTATCTAGAACAGCATAATTTAAATTAAATCATTTTCTAAATCTAATTATATAAAAAAAAGCCGCTGCCATGTACCAAAAACCTTTAAGAAATATTAAAAAAATATAATATATTTTTTTACGTCAAATCATTTGAGAGGAAAAATATATGCTAATAGTGGATTTTTGAAATTCTATAAAACCTTTAAAAATTTCCCTAT
>NDXZ01043802.1:0-10361 GCA_003055125.1 Paykullia maculata | reverse complement strand
AGTCATCAAACTAAGCGTAAGAATTTGATAATTAATGATTAATTTTTTAAAAATTTAGGTAGGCGTTGATAAGGGATCTGATGATATATAAGAAAGCTAAAGTCTTTAAATTGGGCTATTTTAATTAAAAACTCCCACGTGAAGAAAATTTAATTCATTTAAAGAATAAAAATAATAAGTAATAGTTAACGTTAAAACCTAAATTTAGTTATAAAGTTAGTTAGTGTCAAAACTTTTTTATTTGACAAGAAATAGCGTAGGAACTAATGAGGCTTGGTACGACCAACACAAAAATATAAATTTTTTGGCATATTGGAGGAACTATAAAAGTTAAAGCCATTAAATTGTACATGAGTCACTTGCGGCATATGATGCTAAGATTGAAAAGTTTAAGAAAAAATATTTGTTTGTTATAATATGTAGCATCTATATTCTAAAAATTTCTTTTTTTTTAATTTCATAAGTATCAGAACCGTTAAACTCTTTGTTACCCCGGGCTACGCCGGGTACAATAAGCTAATTATTATATACTAGCCAAGCTCGGCGCGCGTTGCTACGCCCCTTAATGATTAAAAATGCATTCTGAATTTTAATTGAAAATTATTACTTTTTTTATAGGCGTGGCATTGCCCACTTTTCAAATCACGAAATTGTATAATCATGAGAGTTCAATATGTGTGCAAAGTAGCTGAAAAATTAATATTTATTTTGTATGGGCGTATTTCATTTTTATGTATATGTAGATGGGCGTAGCCCCGCCCACTTTTTTTGCAAAAATTACCACCCATAAACACTCCCTGGAATATGTACAACAACTTGTTAAAGTTTAAAACCAATCGGCTTTACGGTTTCGGAGTGTATAGCTAACACACAGACAGACAGAGTTCACTTTTATATATATAGATTAACCCTTCATGGATCTGGCCAGACCCACAGTACATTTACATGCTTTTATATAGATAATATTATTATTTTTGATATTATTATGTTACAGAAGCTATATTTAATATATGTATTTAATAATTATAAATCGTAAAAAATTAAGCTGAATATCAAGTAAAAATAAAAATTGCGTTTTGTTTGCACCGTTCTGTTCTTTATTCGCATGTAAAGTTTATAAAATCAACAGCTTACATTTGTACTAAAATTCTAAATAGCTTGAACAAGTATAATATGCTTTTGAATGTTTCAAAAATTCATGTTAATAGTTTTGTTTTGTTTATGAAGGTAAGAAATTTTACATGCAAATTTTTAAGCTCACATAGCATCATTAAACCTGTGAGTTTTTTATTCAACCTGCTTACCAGTTGCAATTGTTAATGCAAATTTATTGTTTTATGACCTCTTCTTATTTTATATATTTTAAATTTTATTAAAGTTACGGGACAGCTGTTGATAGTTTTTGCCACTGTCCGAAAAATTTAATTTTTCTACATATCTATAGAAAAAAAATGATTTTATTTCTGAGGCTAACATATTGTTGATATTACAGTATCGGGGGCATGAAATTTTAGTTAGGTATGTTACATACTGTCGGAAAGGTTTATTTGTCTTGTTTCTCAGTACAAGTTTTATTTTTAAGGTTTTGGAAACACTTACACACAAATAAGAAAAAATTCAAAATAGTGCATATGGTAAAAATTTAAAAATCCTTGTCTTGAGGTACAAAATATTTTTTTTCATAGATATCCCACTCGCATCCCACTAAGCGACCACAAAGCTCTTAAAGGAAAAGTTCTAAGCTTTCTTTTGAAAAAAAGGGCCCACTTTGAAAAAAAAAATATTTGTTAAATTTTTATTTTGCAAAAAAATTAAAAACATTTTTTTTTTATTTAAAAAAAAGACGGTTACAATTTGGCAAACATATTTTAAACCGGAGTATACAATTATTCAGGTAGCCTCACAACGCCAGCTGATTTTTTTTTAAATCTTATCTGTTAAACTCTATTCATAAAAAATAATAGCAATCTTAGCATCTGAAATGTCAATGAGTTTATGAGTCTAGAATGTGAAATTAGGGCCTATTGATTTCGATTGAGTTAGAAAATCATATAGGATGCGAACAAGTTATCTTTCAATTATAAGTATACTTTTTAAAATTTTTAGAGCTCGTGAAAATGTATGAATATTAATATGATTATGTATAACTTTAGAGACTTTCAATTCTGATTGAAAAGAAATATGATAGTGTGGAGTCCGAAAAGTCAACTTTGTAGTAAAATACTTTTTAAAATTAAAAATAAAACAAACAATATTTCATTGAAATTTTAATATAAATGTAAAAAATAAAATTTTAATTAGAACGTTTTGTGGTGTTAATTAAAATATTTTTTTTATATGAATAAACGAATTTTTTTTATAAAATATAAAAATTAATATTTTATTTTGTTGAAACACACTAACAATTGGTGACCCCGCATTTAAAAAAAACTTCAAAAATTTCAACTTCAGAGGACGATTTTTGATCTCTAATAGTCCTCAAATGGAAATTTCAAGAGTCGCTGGTAAAGCACCACCGTTTTGGCGTTCAGATCCATTACTTTGGTTTAAGCAAATGGAATCTAAGTTTATTGTGGCTGGTGTAACTCCGGACGTAACGATGTTTTACACAATTGTAGCATCCATAGAGAGCAACATCCTCGAAAAAGTTCAAGGGATTATTATAAACCCACCAGCTACGAACATGTACAAAACTTTGAAAGAAATACTTATTTGTGCATTTTCTGATTCGGAGCAAAAACGTCTCAGGAAAATTCTAACAGATGTAGAACTATCAGATAAAAAATCATCGGACTTGCTTATACCGTAGACAGACGACAGCGTTAATTTGTATTAAAAGCTCACTAATGGGAATTTAAATTTTACCCTTACAGACGACAATTTTTTAATTTTTGTTGGTGAAAAAGCACTATTTATTTGAAAGAAAGCTAAAATTACTTTTGCTGAAACTGCTTCATAATATTAAAATTTTAAATGCACTAGCAACCTTTACACTGAACATGTTGCTACAAGTTGGGATCACAGTAGGACACTCTGAAATAAGATACAGACAATTATGAAAATTTGTAGGTTTGATATTAACTTTGTAAATGTGCCCATTAATTTTTGAACGTCGCAAATCGGTGGCACGTTCCATCACAGCTCTAACAGAACCTGTGCATCGCTTTCGCACCACAAATTTGCTTCTTCCCTAGAAAATCTTAAAATGGAAAAAATATGTTCATATTTTAATATGTATTTCTTTTTTTTTTAATTTTATTTTATAATTGTCATCATTTTGACGGTATTACCATATTGAAATAGCTAAATTCAGTATAAATTGACTTTGATTTTGTGTATTTACGGCAAATGTAATAACGTTGACAGATGACAGCGTTAGTTTGCATTAGTTGTCTTAATTCAAATTGACTTGTGAATTATCCCCAAAACAATGTGTACCAAAAAGGGGCAAAACCGGGAAAATGTGTTTAATAGTAAAATACTAGGCTGATTTGGGTAAAATTTGAAACACAGGTTTCTTCAGACATAAAAATTAGTATGACATAATAAAATGGGTAAATAATAGTAATGGGTAAAAAATGGAATTTGTCTTATATTTTTTGAGTTTATGAGTCTAGAAACACAAAACTAGGGCCTATCGCTCCCAATTTAGATAAAATATTATATAGAGGGCAAAATTTTACTTTATTTAACTTAACGGCACTTTTTTAAATTTTTTAAGTTTGTGAGTCTAGAAACGCAAAATTAGGGCCTATCGCTCCTAATTTAGATAAAATATCATGTAGGGGGCGAAAAAGTATTTATTTAACTTTTAGCGTAACCCCCGTAAAATTAGGGAATATCGCTCCTAATTTAGATAAAATATTATACTGTTTTTACTTTGACGGCACTTTTTTACATGTTTTGACTTTATGAGTCTAGAAACGAAAAACTAGGGCCTATCGCTCCTAATTTAGATAAGTATAATATAGTGGGCGACAAAGTACCTTTTTAACTTCAGCGGCAATTTTTTACATTTTTTGAGTTTATGATTCTAAAAACGCAAAATTAGGGCCTATTGCTCCTAATTTAGATAAAAAATCATATAGGGGGCGAAAAAGTACTTTTTAACTTTAACGGCACTTTTTTACAATTTTTCACTTTATCAGTTTAGAAACGCAATACTAGGGCCTACCGCTCCTAGTTAAAATAAAACAAATCATATAGGGGGCGAAAAAGTACTTTTTCAACTTTTACCGAACTTTTTTACATTTTTTAAATTTATGAGTCTAGAAACACTAAATCAGGGTATATCGCTCCTAATTTAGATAAAATATCACATAGGGGCAAAAAAGAACTTTTTTAATCTTATCGGCACTTTTTTACATTTTTTGAGTTTATGAGTCTAGAAACGCAATATTAGGGCCTATCGCTCCTAACTAAGAAGAAAAAACCATATAGGGGCCGAAAAAGTACTTTTTCAACTTTTAGCGTACTTTTTTAACATTTTTGAAGTTTATGAGTCTAGAAACGCAAAATTAGGCATATCGCTCCTAATATAGATAAAATACTATATAGAGGGCGAAAAAGTACTTTTTTAACTTTAACGGCACTTTTTTACATTTTTTCAGTTTATGAGTCTAGAAACGCAAAATTAGGGCCTATCGCTCCTAATTTAGATAAAAAAAACATATAGATGGCGAAAAAGTACTTTTTAAACTTCAACGGCACCTTTAAAATTTTTTCAGTTTATCAGTTTAGAAACGCAATATTAGGGCCTATCGCTCCTAATTAAAATTAAAAAATCATATTGAGGGTGAAAGAGTACTTTTTCAACTTTTAGCGTACTTTTATACATTTTTGAGTTTATGAGTCTAGAAACGCAAAATTAGGGCGTATCGCTCCTAATTTAGATAAAATATTATATAGAGGGCGAAAAAGTACAATTTTAACTTTAACGGCACTTTTTACATTTTTTCAGTTTATGAGTCTAGAAACGCAATATTAGGGCCTATCGCTCCTAATTTAGATAGAAAGTCATATAAGGGGCGAAAAAGTAATTTTTTTAACTTCAACGGCACTTTTTTACATTTTTTTAGTTTATCAGTCTAGAAACGCAATATTAGTACCTATCGCTCCAAATTAAAAAAATCATATTGAGGACAAAAGAGTACTATTACAACTTTTAGCTTACTTTTTTTACATTTTTGAGTTTATGAGTCTAGAAACGCAAAATTAGGGCCTATCGTTCCTAATTAAGATAAAAATTTATATAGGAGCGAAAAAGTACTTGAACAGCTTTTAGCGTACCCTCCGCAAAATTAGGGAATATTACTCCTAAGTTAGACAGAATATTATATAGAGGGGGAAAAAGTACTTTTTTAATTTTAGCGACACTTTTTTACATTTTTCGAGTCTATGAGTCTAGAAACGCAAAATTAGGGCCAATCGCTATAAAGATAAAAAATCATATAAGGGGCAAAAAAGTACGTGTTCATTTTTAAGCGTGACCTCCGCAAAAATAGGGAATATTACACCTAATTTATATAAAATATTATATAGGGGGCAAAAAGTACTTTTTCAACTTAAGCGGCACTTTTTTACATTTTTTGATTTTATGAGTCTAGAAACGCCAAATTGAGACCTATCGCTGCTAATATAGATAAAATATTATATAGAGGGCGAAAAAGTAATTTTTTAACTTTAACGGCACTATTTACATTTTTTTTAAATATGAGTCCAGAAACGTAAAATTAGGGCGTATCGCTGCTTGTATGGATAAAATATTATATACAGGGTGAAAAAGTTCTTTTTTTAACTTTAACGGCACTTTTTTACATATTTTAGTTTATTAGTCTAGAAAGACAATATTAACGCCTATCGCTTCTAATTAAAATAAAAAAATCATATAGGGGGCGAAAAAGTACTTTTTAAACTTTTAGCGTACTTTTTTACATTTGGTTAATAAATAAGTCTAGAAACGCAAAATAAGGGCATATCGCTCCTAATTTAAAGAAGTGAGAGCGCTATATTTGGCTGTGCCACATCTTATATACCCTTCACTTTGTGCATTTATGTATGTGTGTATATGTATACTTATATGTGCGTACATATGTATTTACATGTCTGAAAGGTATTTAAAGTCTTAGAAAACTTAATTTTTATATGATACTAGATGTACCCGGTCTGCTTCGCTGGCGAAAATCGGTAACTCACAGTTTCCCCTTTTTCTACCACGTAAATTTTATTTAAATCAGATTAGTTTTTTGCTTCCCGTTTTTCATCGTTTATATCCTTATACGTTTAAATTTCAAAAAAGTACCGAAACGTATTCTTTATTTTTAGAGAAGTACCAAAGGTAGTTTAAACTATGTCTCTATGTTTATTGGCTTAGGAGTTATAAGGGCCCCAAAAAAGTACCAAAATATAATTTTTACCCGTTTTTACCCTCTCCTCGAGAGGCCCTCGAATTTGAGAAAAGTACAATGCTTTTTAAATTTTGTTTGTATCTTGTCTAGTTAAGTAGATATAAGGTTACCGATTTTTCCCGTTTTTACCTTTATACCCTAAATATTTAAATTTCCAAAAATCCCTTCTTAGTGGATCTATACAACGTGAGAGTAACCCACAGTCCAATTTTCAAGTCTCTAGCTCTATCCGTTTAGGCTGTGCTTTGATGAATCAATCAATCAGTCACCTTACTATTTTATATATATAGATTAATTTTAGTCTATATAGGATTTTCGCCAATACCTTTGCTGATTCTGGGCCAATTAGTAAATTTTTTTTAAATTTCCCAAAAAGGCATGTCTACACATAAATATTTTTGTGTAAACAAATTTTTTTTTTTATATACAGTGCCAACTCGCTAATCCAAAGGTGTGTTATCCGAATTGAATTTATGACGCCTTACATACTCTATAGTCCGCATTGATTGCAAGCTTGCTAAACCGAATTTGTTTTTTTTTCTGCTTTTTATTGTTGTGTCTGATTTTTTTTACAACACCATGTGTGGAGTTTTTAAAATTAACGGGACATCATTAAATGCAGAGCCTGATATTGTACATTTATGTCTGTATGTAGTATTTATAAGTATGTTGTTGCAAATAGTTTAGTTGTTGAATGGTATTAGTCGTGAAAACATCAATTTAAATAATATGGCAGAAGAACGTGCACATAAAACGCTGTCATTGGCTGATAAGCTTAAATTAATAGAAGAAGTAAATCGCGGACAATCAGCAAAAATTTTAGCAAAGAAATTTGGTGTAGGAGCTTCAACTATAAAATAAATTTGTTTTGAAATCCTGGCTTGTGTTTGATTTTCGAATATAGTGAATTATAATAGGTACATAATAACAGCACATCCAGTAATCCGAATATCTCGTTAATCCGAATCAGGGTGTGCAATCATTAATTCGGATTAGCAAGCTGGCACTGCATCTCGAAAATTTGTTTTTGTTTTAAAATTTTCCTAAAAGGCATGTCTTACACACAAAAATTATAATTTTTGTGTAAAAATTAGTTTGCTTATATCTCGTTAATTGTTTGAATTTAGTGATTTTCAATAGCGAAAATTTCGGGGAAATTTCTGATCGTTTGATACCAAAAACGAGTCCTTAAGACTTCGGTGGGCTGAGAAAAGTTGATTTCAACAGAAGGACAGATACACAGACTGACAGACGGATAGTCGGATAGACGGACATGGCAACATCGACTTCCCTTCGACTGTGAAAAAAATAAAAAATTTTTTTGCTTATATCCCGTTAATTGTCGGATTTGAGTGATTTTCAATATCTCGGGGAAATTTCTGATCGGTTGATACCAAAAACGTGTCCGTACGACTTCGGGGGGCTGAAAAAAGTTTATTTCAAGAGACTGACAGACGGACAGTGCAAAATCGACTTCCCTCTCTAAGGATTCAGAATATATATACTTCATGGGGTCGCAAATGAATATTGTAGAAATTATAAACGGAATGACAAATTTATATATACCCTTATCACCTAAGATGAAGGGTATAATAAAATATATATGTAGGTGGCGAAAAAGAACTTTTTTTTACTTTAACGGCACTTTTTTACATTTTTTAAGTTTATGAGTCTAGAAGCGCATATTAGACCCTATCGCTCCTTAGTAAATAAAAAAATTAGATAAGGGGCGAAAAAGTACTTTTTTAACTTTAACTGCACTTTTTTACATTTTTTAAGTTTATGAGTCTAGAAACGCAAAATAAGGGCCCATCGCTGCTAATTTAGATAAAATATTATATAGACGGCTAAAAAGTACTTTTTTTTACTGTAAAGGCACTTTTTCACATTTTTTGAGTTTATGAGTCTAGAAACGCAAAATTAGGGAATATTGCTCCTAGTTTATATAAAATATTATACATATATTTTTTTATACATATCTCGAAAATTTTTTTTATTTTGAAATTTCTCAAAAGGCGTGTCTTAAACACAAACACAATCATTTTTGTAAAAAAAACAAAAAAATTGTTTTGCTTATATCTCGTTAATTGTCGGATTTAAGTGATTTTCAATAGCAAGAATCTCGGAGAAACGACTTCGGGGGGCTGAAAAAAGTTTATTTCAACAGACGGACAGATACACAGACTGACAGACAGTTATGGCAAAATCGACTTCTCTATCTATAAGAATTCAGAATATATATACTTAATGGGGTCGCAAATGAATATTGTAGAAATTACAAACGGAATGACAAATGGATTAAACGCAACTGGGACGAACGACGAATTTCGCAAAACACGACGAATTCGTCTGTTGAAAGTCGTCAACTGAAAAACATTTAGAACGACAAAACAGCTGTTTACGAGTGACCATATGTATTTCTTCAAAAAGAAACACTATATGACAAAAAATAGTATTAATAATAAAAACTTTTAAAAATGTAAATATAACTAAAAATACGTTAACTATATTTTATGCCACTAATAAAAAAGGAAAACAATTCTTAAAGCATAAAGTAACATTATTTAATAACAAAATAAAAATAAATGAAAAAAAAATGGTCACTCTGTACCAAACTATTCGTCGTTCGTCCGCGTAAGAAAAAGAAATAAACCGAATAACGAACAATTCGTCGTTCGTCCCAGTTGTGTTTCAACCAAAACTTATATATACCCTTATCACCTTAGGTGAAGGTATAATAAAATATCATATAGGTTGCGAAATAGTACTTTTTTTGACTTCAACGGCCCTCTTTTACATTTTTTGAGTTTATAAGTCAAGAAACGCTAATTTAGATTAAAAAAAACCATATAGGGGCGAAAAAGTACTCGTTTTAACTTTAACTGCACTTTTTTACATTTTTTAAGTTTATGAGTCTAAAAACGCAAAATAAGGGCCTATCGCTCCTAATATAGATAAAATCCCTATCTATCTATCTATATATATAAAGATGAAAAAAATTTGTATGTATGTATGTTTGTATTTTATAGCTGGTCACACCGTTGATCCGATTTTTTTGAAATTTTAACAGCATGTTACTGATAGTCTCACATTTTTTGGAAATTTTGGATGCCACGCCCAATTTTCATCCATATACTTAAAAGAGTAACGTTAGCGATTGACTAACTAACTGATTCATCACCGCCTAGCCCAAACGAATAGAGCTAGAGACTTGAAATTTGGACTGTGGGTTCCTCTCCCGTTATATAGATCCATTAAGGAGCGACTTTTTAAATTTCAAATATTTAGGGGGTAAAAAAGGAAAAATCGGTAACCTTCTATCTTCTAAACCAAACAAGATAGAAACAAAATTAAAAAAGCATTGTATCCTACTCAAAAAATAAGCGGCCAGGTATTTGGGACTTTTTTCAAATTTGGGAACCTAAGGGGTAAAAATGGTAAAAATTATATTTTGGTACTTTTTTGGGGCCCCTTAAACATCTAAACCAATAAACATAAAAATTTTATTTTAACTGCATTCGTTACATCTCTAAAAAATATGAATATATTTTTGGTACTTTATGGAAATTCGAACTTATAGGGATAAAAAACGTACTTATTTTTGGTACTTTAAAAAAAAAATTTTTTTTCGAATTTTGATAGAATTCATGAAAAGTTTCACTTAAGCTTCTACTACTATTTAGACAACTATTTGTGAAAAAAAATTTAGACACTAGAATGAGGACTAAAAAAGTACTAAAAAGGAAGAAACCCAGGAAAAAACGTTTAATAGTAAATTACTGGGCCGATTTGGATAAAACACGGATTCCTGCAGACATAAAAAATAGTATATCATAATAAAATTTTAAAAACAACAGTAATGGGTAAGAGAAAGGTAAAAATTCGGGTAAACGGGGGGCGAAAAAGTCCTTTTTAAACTTTTAGGGTATTTTTTACACTTTTTCAGTTTATGAG
>NDXZ01043770.1:0-34571 GCA_003055125.1 Paykullia maculata | reverse complement strand
TTTTTGGGAGAAACAGCGTGCCAGCAAGACGCACTATTTATCGTGTAGTGAATGATTTGGAAAAGGAGGGACTGTAGCTGATAGGCCCAAGCATGGACCTACTGCAAGATCGGCTGAAAACATTACTGCTGCTCAAGAAAGTGTTCAAAATAATCAATCAACCTCAATTCGACGCCGTGCTCAGAAGCTTGGTCTTCAAATAACAACTTTGGCCACAAATTTGCACAAGGGTTTGCATTTGTTTCCATCTTCCAGAAGACCATTTACGCCGCCGTACATATGCCAATAGGATGTTACAGCTCGCCCATGATAACCCCGATTTTCATGAAAAAATCATAATGAGTGACGAGGGACATTTTCATTTGAATGGATATGTGAATAAACAGAATAGTCGGTTCTGGGAAAAAAAATTCCTTTTATAAGAACCAAAAGCTTTCCTGCTTTAACTTAGAGTTAATAATAAATTAATTAACAAAATTGATTTTGTGTTTTGCAATTTGATCAAAATTTAATTTTTTGTATACTTTTTTTGTAAACTTAAAATTTTTTAATCTGAAATATATATTTGCTTGTTTTAAAAAGAAATTTTATGAATTGCTGGAAGTCCATACCAAACATATACAATCGAATTTACATAGACAGAAATATAATTTTATAATTAAAGAAAAAAAAGCTTTTTAAAAAAACGAACGAACATTAATGCCAGTCACTGTCAAATTTATTTTTTTATGTTTATGTATATTTTTGTTTGTAACAAATTATTGGAATTTGAATTTACATACTTACATACATACATACACACATAAATATATTTTTTGTAAAATGACTGAAACCCGTACGAGTAATTTTAATGATGAACAAGCGCCTGATGGTATTGTTACAACTTTTAATCCGCCGAAACCCGATAGTGGTACTGTTGAAGACAAAACCTCAGAAATGGAATCTAAAAAAGACGACAAGACAGAAGGAAGAACAAGAATGCGTTTTAATAAGCCAAAAAACCAGCAAAAATGTGGAAGTTGTCCCGCACGTCCTTTAGATACAAAAAGT
The DNA here is from genome assembly GCA_003055125.1 of Paykullia maculata. NCBI lineage: Eukaryota > Metazoa > Arthropoda > Insecta > Diptera > Rhinophoridae > Paykullia > Paykullia maculata. The sequence goes on along the minus strand of NDXZ01043770.1, from coordinate 33,521 downwards.
TCTGTTCATTATCAAGACTCCGATTCGACAGAAGTGGAATCGTCAACGGATGAGGAAGAGCGTTGGAAGGATGTGGCACGTGCAGCAGAAGTTCCTGCTGACTACTATAACATACAAAAGCTAATAAAATACATTAAAGCTGGTAATCAGACGGCAACAATTGTGTCGCTGTGTTGCCTACAGGATTACGATTTGACAACACAAATCAATCAGTTCGCTATACAAGATATTGGTGGCCTAGAAGTTTTAGTAAATATATTGGAATGTAATGAAGCAAAGTGCAGATTGGGGGCATTGACTGCAATGGCCGATATATCTTTGAATATTGATATACGTAAAACGATTGTAGACTTGGATGGTATTCCTTTAATAATTGACATTTTGAACTCCCCAATAAAGGATTTAAAAATTGTAGCCGCTGAAACTTTGGCAAATGTGGCAAAAGTAAGATTAGCTAGAAAATATGTGCGCACATGTGGTGGTATACCAAAGCTGGTCGATTTGCTAGATGTTAAATTGTAGTAAGTAGATTTTTAACGTACAAATATTTTAAAATATCGGAGTGTTTGTTAATGTGGGCTTAACTTGTTTTTAAAGTATTTTGCTAACTCCAAGAGAAAATCTGACCTTGGAAGAAACAGAACAATTAAATATGGCTCGAGCTGGAGCCAGAGCTTTATGGTCTTTGTCTGACTCTAGACACAATAAAGAGTTAATGCGCAAAAGTGGTATTGTTCCCTTAATGGCCCGTTTGTTAAAATCATGCCACATAGATGTTGTTATACCCATTATGGGAACTATACAAAAGTGCGCCTCGGAAGTAAGTTAAACCATTTATATAAAAAAAAACTTCTATGAAAATAAAACAGCGCTTTTCAACAGCCAAAATTTCAATTAGCTATTACCACTGAGGGCATGATAGCCGATATTGTTAAACATTTAAATTCGGATAGTTTGGATTTAAAAATGGAGGGAAGCACTGCTCTTTATAAATGTGCTTTTGATCAGATCACCAGGGATCTAGTTCGGGAAGGAGGTGGCTTAGAACCTTTGGTGGCCGTAATTAAAGACAGAACAATACGTGAAAATAAACCCTTGTTAATTGGAGCTACTGGAGCCATTTGGATGTGCGCCATATCTGAAGATAATGTTAAGAAGTTTGATAACTTACGTACAGTCAATCATTTAATTGCTTTGCTTAATGATGAGTCTGATACTGTCTTAACAAATGTAGCTGGAGCTTTAGCGGAATGTGCCAGATTTGAAAATAATCGTGTTGTTATACGTAACGCCAATGGTCTGCCAGCTTTAGTTTCATTATTAAATTCCTCCCACGCTCCTCTATTGGAAAATTTAGCTAAAGCTTTAAAAGAATGCGCTGAAGACGTAGAAAGTATGCGTGTATTGGAAGAATTGGATGCTGTGCGCCTGATATGGTCATTGCTTAAGAATCCCAATACACGTGTTCAGGCATTTGCTGCATATGCCATTTGCCCCTGTGTACAAAACGCCAACGAATCAGGAGAATTGGTGCGCAGCTTAGTGGGGGCCATGGAATTAGTGGTGGGTCTGCTGAGATCAAAGGATATATTAGTTTTGTCGGCAGTTTGTGCAGCTATAGCTACTATAGCAAAAGATAATACTAATTTAGCAATTTTAACGGATCTTAAAGTAATATACAAATTGGCAGATCTGGGTAAGTCTAAGAATCTAGGGAAAGAACACAATTTTTTCGAGAAATTTGTTTATTTTATATTAGTCAACACCACGGAAGACTTGTTACGTAAAAATTTGTCTGCCGCTATAGCCAGTTGTGCTACGTTCGGTAATAACACTCAGGAATTGGGACGCTTGCGTACCGTTACGCCCATTGTATCCTATATGGCAAGTGATGATCCCGAAGTACATCGTACCACTGCTATGGCTTTGGAAAAACTATCAGTGGATCCGCAAAATTGTATAACAATGCACCAGGTACTTGGGAATATAAAAATTATTTACTCCCTAAGTTAACGTATATAAATATTTAAACAAAAATTTTAGAGTGGCGTTGTGCCCTTTTTATTGGAGTGTGTTGGTTCCACTAACAAAGAGCTGCAGTTGGCAGCTGCAGGTTGTTTGCGCAATATCCGTGAATTGGCACTTAGAGCAGAGGAGTATTTACTTAAAATTGATGAAGATTAAAAAAAAAATGCTTAATCATTAAATATTTTTAACAACCAATAGACGCTAATCGCATTTGCAATTTTATTTTTATTTAAACTCCGTCATTGATGAATTGATAAAACAAAGGACTTTTTTGCCTAAAAATAAAATAGATAAATAAATATTCTAGACCACAACGTTGGAATAACTTCTAGGAATTTCTTTAACTTGTAAGAGTTATTCCGTAGTTTGAATAAAAAATTAAAATAATCGATACGTTGCGAAATTCTATTGACTTATAAATAAAAAAAGTCCTTAAATATTTTTTTGCACAAAATATATTTTTAATATATAAAATAGGAATTTCACACAATAAATTTTTTAATATTCATTCAGTACAATAATTGTAATAAAAACTGCATTTAAGTACATATATTTAAATTTAATACGTTAGTAGCTGGCATTACTGCCTCGTGTGGAAATACTCATGCGTCTTTCGACACGATTTGTATGAGGCAATAGACAACCTGGCGGTGGGTAGCGCCACCTTCGTGGACGTGAAAATAATGTACCATCGGTAGATGCACGATTACGAAATGGTGTTTCAAGCTCGTTGCTCGAGCTTCGTAGGCTGCTGCAACCTTGTTCATCGGTAGATTCGGAATGATCACTCTCTTCTAGACAAGCTGTACCGATGACCAAAAATGATCGGCGTGTTTCATTTGCCAAATAGGAGGTGTCATAAAAGGAACATCCAGAATCGGGACTTAGAGATTCATTTTGTACATCGCTTGTAGAGCGTTTGAGTTTGGGAAATTTACTAAAAACACGCCAAAAACGAAAAACATCACGAAATACGGATTGAACCTTAAACATTACAAATACAAATACAAATGCAAATGCAAGTATAAATCAATTCGTCCAATTATATTTAACTAAAAATTTGCTTGAACTCACCTGCTCTACACTTTCTCTAACCGATATTTCATGAAAACAAGCACAGGCCAATTCTTTAAATCTACGTTGACCTTCTTCCAATGTTACCATCCTATCGCCTATTTGATCTGTTTTGTTACCCACTAATATAACCGGATATTCTGACATGCAATCCTTACTATTCGAACCCAATTTTCGTCTTCGTTTATTGTAATTGATTAAAAATTTCAAACGATTACATTCGTCAAAGCTGCACTTGTCCGTAACGGAATACATGAGAATAAAGGCATCAGCCCAGCGTATGTTAGATTCCAAATTAACACAGTCGGTTTCCTAAAGCAATAATTATACAAATATATACATATGTTTGTATGTAAATGTATAAAGTAGTTAAAGGTTTTGATTTAAAAAAAAATTTTCAAACTTACATTTTGTTGTCCTGTGGCATCCAAAATATCGAAATGTACATAATCATTGTCTAAGGATGTATTGAATGTATAAATTTTCTCTAAATTCGGATCATATTCGCCAATATAGCGTCGTGTTATAAAACGCACCACCATTGCTGTTTTACCAACTCCATTTTGGCCCAAGACCATTACTTTTAAAGATTTTTGCTTGGTATGAATACCAAGTTTGGCCAGCGAGGATTTTGGAGAGGCTGTATTCATTTGGCAGGATAAACTAAATAAAATATATATAAAATAAATAAAGTTTTTTTTAATAAATAACTATGTATTCGATAACCACTAGCAATTTTTTTATCCAAACTTTATTTAAAAATCAAATTAATTAGCAACATGACCGATATCTTTAACAAGATGAAACTATTTCCTGAAAGTACGTACATCGAAGCTCTATAAGTGTTTAGTTTGTAAAAACAAAAAACTTTTAATAACTTCTTAACAAAAGCCATTGCAAAGTCGTGAACACGAGCCTCAATTGAGATATGCAACGCATAACAAAATGTTTTAAAAATTAATTTTTTAATTACAATTTTTAAAAATGATGGTTCTTTTTTTTAATGTTAAAAATTAATTTTTTAAAAATCATAGAAGTATTACTAACTAATTTCCAGTTGGACTCCCTGGGTTATTAATAAGTTAACTTTAGATTTTTTACCTGAAAAATATTTTACGAATTTTGGTTTTCATAACAAAAAATCAGCATTTTTTACTTAGAGAACATTTTAGCTTTATACTAAATCGAATAAAATTAAACAATTTCGAGAATTTATAGTGTAGTTTGAATTCAAAGTAAATAAATTCAAATACTTTAGTTACGATTTGTTAAGGGATGTCTAAGCAAAGTAAAGACACGTTCGTGTGTTTCATATAAACATACATACGTATGTACAAATAGACTTAACTATAAACATTTTATTGAAATTTTTTGATATCAATATACATAAACTAAAAATAAATTTCAGTTAGAAACGCTTTCATAAACAAACAAGTAAGAGCGCTATATTAGGCTGTGCCAAAATTTGTATACGAACCACCAATAATACTAACATACATATGTTTGTGTGTATATGAATAAATTAAAATGCAGGTGGTGGGCGTAAAGTAGGCTTGTGACATTGATTTCCTTCCAATTGGTGAAGTTTTTGGCCGCAAAGCCATTTGTGCTGCTTTCCAGCATCGAACTTAAATATGTTTTGGTTGAGGGAGGTTTAAGTTTCAACTTAACCAAAGAAAACTCTGTGTACAGGGTTACATTTTATAAATAATCGATGGATTTTTGTACCTAAAAATATACCTATGGAATTATGGAATTTAAATATCCTTTAACTTTGTGTTTAGGAGATGTTGGTTGCATTTTTTTTTGTTAGCAAAATACAAAATATTTTTACATACTTTTGCTGTGCATATTTCGCCCATTTTGTATACCAAAGTTTTATTTCCCTAAGACCTTCCATTCGTGCTTTCAATGAACAGAGGAACGGACATAGCAAGATAGTTTAAGATTTTTGTTAATAAAAGAATAAAGAAAATACTTTTTTAACGCAAATTTCAATGTGTTACAAACGAAATGGCAAAATGAATATATTTAGCTTTTTTTTCGATGGTGGGTATAAATGATTGACAAATTATCATATGAAATACATTAGGGAGGTCCGAAAATCTTGTGCATGATTTTTTTTAAATAATAATATTTTCATTTGCTCATTTAATAGTGAAAGTTTAAATGTTCTGTAAATTGAACTGTTTTTTTTTTAATTTGAACCAAATTAATTAGTTTTTTTATTTATAATATGACATAATAAAAGCTTTTTCTTCTACTTTGTATATAATTACGTTCTTTTAAAAACAATTGAATTTTTTATAAAACTTAGGTTTTTTTACCTTATATCGAAACATTTTTCTCTATGTTGCTGTTTAAAATCGAAGATATGTATTTATCACTCTGATATATATACATAATACATACTTATTAATAAAGGAAAATTAATATATACTATTTTCACATATTTTAGTTTTTATAGTTTTATTATTTTTGTTAAACTTTGTTATGTCTAATAAACAGAACTAAAGGTAATTTCATAAGCAACTACGTACTTATTTAGATATGAATAGGCAAAGGTCGTGGGAACTAAAGCACTTGCCACCTTACAATGGACAAAAGGCGATAATAAGAAAAAACAAAACAAATTTTATGCAGTTGGTCCTAAAAATAAATTATTGGAAGAAAGATAGAAAATATATTAAAAAATTAATATAAAAACAGTTGATGAAAGATTTTTTATTAATAGAGCAATTGTCAAACATTTTTTTAAATAGAAAACTTATTTAACTATTTTATAATTTAGGAGTTTATTAATTATTTTCCATAAAAACAATATTTATCACAAACATTTGTATAAAATTTTTTTTTTTGTTTTTAATTTATCGAAAATTATGATTTCGATGAAGTTTAGTATTTATGCACAAGTAAGTTTCTCTAATTTATTAAAAAAAAACAAAAAAAAAAAATTTGAATTCTCAACTATAAAATACAATCAAATCATTTTCATTTATTTACATTTACATTTAACCAATACCGCAATTATAGATTATTTACTAGTAAATTTTAATTTGCCGAACTTACAATGACTTCTGTTGCACAAATCACACATTTGTTATGTTCATTGGTAGATGAAAAAATTTTTATATATGTTTCCTTTTATTTTACGATTTGTTTTTAATATATTATTTTTTTGTAACACTTATTTCGTTTTCTGATTAAACGCACTCGTTTAACGTATTATCAGTTGTAGTATTTGTTTACTACGAATATTTGCAGAATGTTTGTCGTCTCAATAAGCATTAGAAGGAATCGTTAAAAAAGAGTATCTTCCGTTCAATAGCAGCTCTTGTAAGTGATTAATATTAAATAAATCACTGCTTTTGTTTATATAAACAACATTTAAATGCAAAAAAAAAATACAAAAGTAGCAACAACCAGCAGCGACAGTATTAAAAACAACAACGTACGGAAAATTAAAAAAAAACAAGAAAGCAAGTTATAGTCGGCCAAGCCGAATTATATTATATCCTATACAATAATATATAAAATATGGAATAATTTGTGCTAGACTTTTGCTGCAAATTTGACATTCAAGATTAATAAGATACAATTTAATTATATTTTTTTTAATAGTTTTATCGGGATTTAGTGAATTTTCAAGTAAATAGAAAGATTTGTGTTTACATACAACTTAAATGTGGTAAATTTTATTACGATTACAAAAATTTTTAAGAACTGAATAGACTAATTACTAGACAGTTCAGCAAAAAATGAATTTTTTTCACAACAGACTTTTTTTGTAAAATTTAATCTCGATTCAAATACTTTAAACAGTTGTTTAAGCTTTTAGATGGTTTGTAAAACTGATTCTTATATAGAAGTTTAGATGGTCGGTTGTGGTCCGATGTACTCACATGGATAGAGGGCGAGAGACTATATTTATTTTGTATTAAAAAGTTAAAAGTAAACATTTTTCCATTTTATTTCAAAATGTTACAAACAAAATAACAAAATCAATAGTTGTACCCTTTAAATTTTTTTGTTGTTGGGTATAGAAAAGTAACGAACAACATGACAACCAACCAACTACTTAGAACATTGTTACGTATGTAACCCAGTGATTTTAATACATTTTATTAACTCTTTTTTTATATTTTTATATAAAAAAGATTTTTTTTATGAAAAATTTTAAGTTATGCATTATCTGGGGTTTTAAAGAAAAATATTATTATTTGAACAATTGAGTCTTTTAAAGAAACCCCGGTTTTTATAAAACTTGGGTCTTAGGAAAAACAACAACTCTTAAAAACATCGACTTTGAGTAAAGATTTAAAAATTTTTTTTAAAAACAAAAATTTATTAAAAAAACGTTCTGCAGCTAAAAATTTATTACTTAATAAAATGATTTCTAAAATAAAAAACTTATTGTTTTTATCAAAAAAGGAAACCATATAACTTAGAAAAATGTATCGAAATTTTTCTCTATAAAGAGTTATTTTGCCAAATCATTAAAAATAATTGTTTTTTTTATTGTTAAAAAAAGATCAAATATTGTCTGTAAATATTAGAAAAATAGCCGAAAGTTTATTTTAAACCGTTTAAATTTATAAAACTGTTTAGAAAGCAGTTTTTTATTAAAATCGTTTAAACATAATAGTCCACTATAATTAAATATCACTCATACCAACCGTATTTCAAAGGCTACGCGTAGTATAACTGATTTTTTTTTTGTTAAAAAAATGGACTACAAATAGTATGAGTAATATTTAATTGCACTGTAAACACGTATGCATTTTACTACTAAAAAACTGTGATATTTTTACGATTTTTAATTTCCTTGAAAAATTATTTTTTTTCTTTCGAGTAAGATATTTAACATTTGCAGTGAACCCTTTATATCCCCAAAATATATCATCCAAAATTTACTGGGTAACTAAACTGTTTTTTGTACAGACATATGTACATATGTTCCCTACATCGGAACTTATCATCTACAACTTAATAATCGGATAATACTAGTACTAATACATACATATGTATATACATGTACATATGTAAATATCACAAAATAAAATGAGAGAAATAGCCGAAACCACAAATAGACTGCACAAATATTATACATATTCGTATGTACATATGTATGAAGGTATTTTTTTAATACAAATACTATTACAATGTACATACGTACTATTTATAATTGTTTTTAAATTTCAGGGCCAATGTTGTTGAGTGGTTAAAACAAGTAAGTGAGTATTAAAAATTTAAATGGCTGTGTTATATTTGGCCGTAATGCACCATTTAATACACTATACAAACACATAAATACATGTTAAAAGATCGGAATTTTCATATATTAAACTTTTACTTAAGGTTTTTTTCAATTCGTTACGTTGCAGAGTAAGAATACGGAGTTTTTGATAAACTCAATATTTATAGTAAATCAATTGTAAATTTAATTAAAATAACTAAATATTGATTTGTGTAAACAATTAATTAAATAATAATTTTCAAACAATTTAGTATTGAATTTATCAAAACTAATTAAAGTAATAAGATCTTTTATTTAATTCATCTAATTGAGATACACACACTTTAAAAAAAGAAGGATAAATTGTTAAACTTTTAATTTATTGAAAATTTTCGATATATTTTTTTTTATAAAAAAAAAACTTTAAATTTATTAGATATTAACACAAGGTGGGCCAAAAGAAGTCATCCGACAGCAAATGGCGGCCAATGTCAAATGTTTTGACATTTGTGAACTAGACAGATGTAGAATAAAAGTGAACAAGCCATGGAGCGATACACTCGCCTAGAACGGGGAATAATCGTGTCTGTCGGATGACTTTTGACCCACCTTGTAGATAATTCGCTATAAATATTTTATTTGCAATAAATTTTAAAAATATTTAAAATTTTTAAAGACAATTTTTTATAAATTGAAAATTTTCGTTAAATTTGTTATATTATGTTTTCGTTTAGAATTTAGTTTAATTTTCTTTTTGTTAAAAAAAATAAGTTTTCCAAATGTGGCAGTACTCTTTGTTGTATATTTTTATGCAACTTTTTCTGTTTTTGTTTTTAATTTACTGAAAGAAAAACGAAGTCTGATATGCTTACAAAGTATGTACATATGATTGTATGTACGTACATATGTATATGAGTCTCCTACACAACCCTTTTCTTCTATGTTGGTTGTAGTGTGGTAAGGGGTTATAAAAAAATTTTACATTTATAATGTATAGATTTGAATGAATGCATGCATGTATCACTGTTTGTGTTCTCATACGCATAACATTTGTTGTTAAAATTCAAGTGGTTTATATTGTTTTACTATTTATATTAGTTGTTGGTACATACAACAACACAAGGTTTTTAAAATGTGGTCGGTATGTTGACGTTTTTTTTTTGTATATTTTATTTATGTTGCAGCAACAAAGTTTTCTTTTAAAAGCAACAAGTTATTGTTGAAATTTAAGTTATTTTGCCCATCATTTCTGTGACAAGGTTACCATTTATTACATATACATAAGTATTTTTGTACATACATATACATATGTACATGCGTATATGTATGTATTTGTAAATATTTTCTTATATTAATTTGCATATATGTATGTACGTAGAACATCTTTAAGCCAAAGGAAAAAATATCAGCTATTTAGTATTAATAACCCCTTTGCATCTAGGGAATAAAAAAAATATTTTTAAGTTTGTAAATATTTATTAATTATTTTTAATTATTAATAATTGCTTACAACACATTGATTTATTTTCAAAATCTCTTTTGAAATTAAAAAAAAAAAACACTTTTGACCACAAAAATTTTGACCAATCTTTTGAACTTTTCAATTAAAACTTTCTATAAATTTTTCATATAGGGCCCACTTTTAGAAATTACGGAAACGTTAAAAAATTGTTAAATATGGATGTATATAGGAACAAAGGTAAAATTAATCACAAATATTTTTTTTTATGTAAACTAAAATCTTTCTACAAAATTTTTTATGAAAATAACAAAGAAGACGCATACTGAGTGGAAAACAAGATATTGTTTATAAAAAGAGTTCCAGATCCAGTTCAAATATCCATCAATTAACCCTTCTCAACTGATAAATATGATATGATATGTTATTTATGGACCAGGACTATTTTCTTAGAAAATAGCATCTGGGTTATATATTTTATACACATACATATGTAAAAAATAGTTATTGTTGTTTGTGTGAAAAGTTTCATTAAAAAATAGCCGAATATATCTGATACAATTTGGAAACCTATAAGCTCGCAAATGGACATTAAATATATATAACCTTATTACTCGTGTTGAAGGGTATGAAAAGTAATGTTTATTTAATCAATTCCACATTTCGTGTGAACAGTAATTTAAAATCTCATATGTAAATTGATGTCATTACACTTGAATAGGTTTCGCTTAATACGTAATACATATGTACATATGTATGTATGTATGTATAAGTTGTTAACCTTCTTTGTTTATAACGTGTGCAAATAGTCACAACAAGCGACACTGTGTCGCTTTCCTTAAGGAAAATTTTTGTTAATTTAATATCTTAATGTTTAATGACAAGCAGTCTTATTATGTGGGCGTAAGTTACCTTTTTTAAGTGATACGCATTTATGCATATGAAAAATCGGTTACATAATATTTTTGAAAATATTGTCTAACTAAATAGGGTGTCTAAATAGTAAGAGCGCTATATTTAGATGTGCCAAATTATGTATACCCACCATCAATATTGTATAGTACATTATTATAGTATAGTACAGTACTCATGTGCAATACAATGTGTCACACACTTTTTTTTTATGTTTAACAATTTAGTTTGGTGTTTTAAGGCGAACCAAAGGCGACATTGTGCAGGGTCAGTTTTCTTATATTTTGATCTGTAACTATTTTCGTAATCGGTGGATTTAATAAAAAAATGTTCAAGTGTAAATTAGCTCTTAAAGTCTCACTACTGTCAAGGTATGGAAAATTATTATTTAATTTATTTATTTATACATAAATATAAGTTCATAAAATATGTTGCTGTGCGATCATTTTTAACTCAAAACTTTACTGCATACACACAGCACGTATCTAATTTAAAATAAAATTTGGTCCTAAAAAACTGTTTTTTTTTTAATTTTAAAACAAAAATAGCTGACAAACACTTCTAAGTGAAACCATACAAAATTTGTTTTGACTGGTACTGTTTGTTTTGCAAGTCGTTTAATCAATTTGAAAACACAAGTAGCTGGCTGTCACTTAAAACCATTTTACTCTATTTGACAAGTCTTAAGATTTTCAATAGATTTTGTCAAAGAGAAAAATAATGATAGTCCCACTTCAAAAAATTAAAGGAAAAGAAGAGAAACGCAGCCTGATAGAATTAAAAAAACATACTATTACACTCTATCATAATTTTTTATTTTTTTATAAGTCCTAATAGTCAGTATCTATAATAGTGTAAAATAACCTTTAAAACTTCCCCAACATTTAATATACATTGCAAATTCCACAAACGTCTGGCACATTTGGCAACATATGACTTTGGCAGATAAATCTAACAGTTGTTTTTTTGCATTGTTTTATAAAAAAACACGCACACGAATAATATTATTTATTTAAATAATTCAAAACAAAGTGTTAGAAATTATTTATTATAAAATATGTCACTTAAATTAATTAAAGTTGAGAATATTTCTAATAAGATTTTAAGTAAGTAACGCATTAAAGTAGGCGAAAAATTACATCATTCCCATTTAGTTAATGTACTTAATATGTATACACAAACATATAAACCTGTGCACATCACATTAGTTGTTTCATTTTCGTATGTGAAACAAAAACATATGTGAAATCAATTTTTTTTTATGTTTTGTGGATTAAGATAGTTTTTATATGAAGAGAGAGGTCCGTGGACGTTGAACACTTTTTATAACAATTTATTAAAAATAAATGTAAAACCATTAAACTGAGTTCAATATAAAAAAAAAGGTTTATTTTAGTTAAAATTTATTTGCAATAAAATAAATATACAAACTTAACTTTGGTTATGTAAAAGTTATTAATTGCTTCTCCTTAAAATTACCTTTAGTTTTTTATTAAACATTTTCAGTTACAATTACTTGTAATTTGTTTTTAATTTTTTTAAGTTGAAATCTCACATCATATGTAATTGTAAATGAAATGAATTTAAGATCTTCCAGATCTTGTACAATGTGAAATTGAGTTTTTTTTTATAAGTAAGAAAGTTTAAGATTTAATGTGTCCTAAAGGTATGCTCTAGATTTAATATTTAGTATTTGAGTATTGCCAAAGTGTTGTGTATTAGTTTTGTTAATAAAACATTAATTAAAAATAAATTCCACTCTGTAAATTTTTTTTTTATTTTTTCTACACAAAAATTAATTATATTTGTGTGTAAGACATGCCTTTTGCGAAATTTAAAAAAAAATTGCCAATTAGCCCAGAATAAATAAAAAATTAAATTCGATATAATAAATAAATTCGATTTATTTCGATATATTTATTTTAAAAATTAAAAAATTAGAAAGCACTAACTGCAATACACATACTTAAACTACATTTTTTTCTGCGGACTTTAATCGATTCCCTAGAAATATCGTTTTATATCCAACAAAACTGCATTATTCTCTTAACTAGAACCGTTGAGGTTGAGCCGTAAAATTAAAGACCTTTTCAAATCTGCAAACAAGTTTTGTGTCCACGAAAAGAGTGTTAGTTATGCACTAATTATCTTTTCTCCTTTACTTGTTAAAAGAAATATTTTCAGTTTTAAGCTGGATATTTTTTACACTCTTTGTTGTAAAACTAAAAAAAAAAAGTTTAACTTTTGTTAATTTTGCCAACTAAAAAACATATATGTACTTATTATTAAAAAAGCAAAAACTTTAAAAATTAAAAACTTTGAAATTAATCTCTAAATTGAAAAATACTTATTGGTAAAAAACATGTCAACACATTTTTTGCTTTTGTAATATTCATAAGTATACGGTTATATAATTGGAATTCTTTAATAATTTTGTAGACATTCTAAAATTTTTTTTCAATATTCCTCTAGTCAAGTACATAAACGCTTTGAAAAAATCTAAGCTTCCGCTAAAACGAGTATTGTTGACTGTAAATTCTGATATTAATTTGTTTTCAAATTAAAAAAAGCATCATCGTTTCAATTTACATGAAAAATCCTTATCTAGAATAAAAAAATTTTTATATCAACTATTGCAAAAAACAAGTTCTAAATGCTTGAAACTACTTAAAGCAAAATATTTTTTTAAAAAGCAACCAACCATAAGGGCAGTAAAAATAACATTTTTAAGTGAGCAAATTCAAAATAAATAAAGTGGAATACAAAATTAGTTTACTTCTTATTGATTTAATTTTTAAATATAAATATTTTGTTTAATCGAAAAGTAAGTAAATATTTACGGTAATAAATATGTAAACATTTTTGCAGAAAATTTACACATGTGTTCATGTGTCGTATGCATGTCAAAAATAATTACATACATAACTTTCAATATCAATTATGCTTAAACCAAAATTGAAAGTAAATAGGAATTTAAAACATAAACATATTCGTATCTAATGAGATGCAAAGGAAGAATCGTCATCTTAATAAAGAAAGGGCGCATCTAACATTTTTTTTAAATGAGGAGTTGAAAACAAAACGCATAATATAAGAACTAAAAAAATTACAAATAAAAAATTTAGTAAAAGTCTACATTTATTTGTATATGTTTTAAGCACATACATTATTCAGTTAAACTTATTTATTTGCCTAAAATCTAACGGAAGGTCAAGTCCAAAATAAAAAATAATAATGTTTTTCACGAGAAAAACGTTAAAGATTGTACTAATCATTGTACGCAATCAATAAGAACATACCATGTGAATAAAGCATGATTATATTAAATGATCTTTTGTGAAAAGCTAATGACGTCATTTTATTTGAATTTTATTAATATTCCACACCATCAAAAATAAACAATTAAATTTTGGATTTTAAAAATAAACAAAGCCATTTCATTTTGTTTTCAAAATATGTAGTTCTCAGAATGTTTATTTATGCTATTATAATACAACAATTTTGTATTTTTTTGAAAACATGTGTAAAATATACATACATATATGTATATATATATACGTATGTATATACATGCTAGGGTTCCTAAAATTAATGCAAAAAAGAGGCATTTTTAAATATTACGCAAAAAAATGGTGTCAGTTGTTGTAAAAGATATCGGCACATCATTAACATTAACAGTGTGGTTTACATTTATTTTTTTCTACAATCTATAAAGATTTGACAGCAGTTAACGAACAATTAAATATTGAAGAAGAGCTATTTATCAGAAAAAAATTTTTAAATCCTTGTGTCAAAACTATATAAAATAATAAACTAAGATAAAACGAAATAAATGTAATATCAAAAATAAACATCGAAAAGCGTAAGGGACAAAATTGAAATGGTCTTTTGTGACAAGCTCAATAATATTTAATCTGTATTTTCATCAGATTTTGTAACATATTTTTATGCTTAAAGCGCTAGAGTGTTAAAAAATTTCCAAATTATTTTAATTTAAAAGGACTTTAAAGTCCCGTTTGGGAAACAGGGTTTGGTAAAAAAATAGCAGAACAATCCCACAAAAGCCGGGACATGTAGCAATTCTAATACATACATACATATATATGTTTTAGATGATAAACATTATTAATATTATTATTTTTGACACAATAATTAAATACTGAAATTAAGTAGGTGACAAATTGACAACAACATTAAGTGAAAGATAGTAATTTCAAAAATACACACTTAAATCTTCGAATTAATGCTTTAAACAAAAAGTCAAATGTTAATTTTTTTTTATTCTCAGAGATATGGATAGTACATACATACATACATAATTTATTTCTTAATTTTGATTTTAAAGAGAGAGAGAAAAATCTGTTTAAATTTTTATGTTTAAGATTAAAAATTTGAACTATAAATCCAATACATATGTATGTATTTATGTGTTAAAACATTTATTATTCCTTAATATTCAAAAATTTAATAGAATTTGTTTGTTATATCGCAAGTATTTAAAAAAACCCCCCAAAAAAGAAGAAATTTTATTTTAATAACGATTTTATTACAAATATTCTGTTATGTTTTTTTATTTTTTGTTTTTTTAAACTTCGATTTGCGTAATAAATTAATTTTCGTTCCTTTAACAAAACTAGCGAACTTCAGTTTTAATTGGTATCTTAGTTTATTTGAAAGAGAAAGCGAAACGAACTTATTAAATCTTTGTCTTTTTCATTACGAACGCCTCTTGCAAGCCAAAGATAGGCCACATAAGGACGTATTAAAAATAATGACAATTAAATATGAATATTAATAATTAATTTGCATAAACATTTCCATCCATATTTTTTTATTATTAAATCACTTTTATTTATTCATAAATTTGATATTTCGTTTTTAACTTCTTTTATATCCTGAACCCTTACAAATAGGGGAGTTGATTTAACGAACTCCATTTGTCCGAGCATTAGTTGAAACTAAGTTTTTAAAGCTCTTAGGCGTCCTATAAACGCTTATGTATTTCAATATGTCACATACATATATTATAACAAATTTTTCATTTAAGAATCGACAAAATCGGCCTTTTAACAACATGAATCAAATGTTTAACTATTGAAGACAAAATATTGAAATAAAAACCTAACGTCAACTTTGCTTTTAGGGGGTGACGGACTGATGTCAAGGTCGTCGTTTTTCAATATACATACATACATATGTATGTATTAAGATATATGAAAATTTTGTTTTTATCCACTTTTAATTGTATGTACATGCAAATTTAAACTAGTACACATACAAGTGTTTTTATTACTTCCGACCTTCTCATTGTTTCGTTCTTTGTTCCGGTCAATATTCTTTAACTGTAGTAATTCACTGTATATGTGTTGGTTGCGACAACCGCACGTTCGTACATTTGTTTATGGAAAATATACACATATTTTAATATGTTTAGTATATTTGTTTATATGTATGTATTCCAAAATGTATTTAGTAAATGGTCATTTTAAGGAAAAGTATTTATAAGATCACAATGTTTTGAGTATCGTGCCACCAAACGGGTTGGAGATTTTATACGAAATCGTTCATCATTTTTAAAACAGCTTCGCCGTGTTTGTGAATATTTTTTAAGTTTAATACAAAAATAGTAAAATATTTGTAAACAAAAACATTAACCACAAAAAATCAAGCACAAAAATCAGGTAACAGTGTGTGTGTGTGTGTGTGTTTGTGTGTAGATATTTTTCAATCTCGCGAAAATTGTCTCGGACATTGACGTTTTTAAAATCAAACGCGTGTATTTCGTTTTTTTTAAGGCAATATTTTTCCTATATGTTTTGGTACTTTGAAGATGGGAATGCTAACGCTAAGGAAAAATACATTTTTTTTAATTTTATTAGATCAACAACAAAAATATGGTTTGTTCACAGATCAGAGCTGCGATATATCAAAAAAAAATTTTTTTTTAACAAATAAATTAGGTTTTTTAGTAATTTGCTATATTTAATAAAAAAACATCAAATGAAACATAAGATGAATTTTCATCTCTTCAAAACTTTACATAAACGCATATTTTTAATTTTTTAAGCATTTTCCAAAAAAGGAAAATCAGTATAAATTTGCTCCATATTATTAATGAGAGAAAATATGTTCAATACCCTTCACCACAGGTGACAAGGGTATACATATATAAGTTTCTGTTTGTAATAAGACCCCATAAAGTTTATATTTTCTGAATCCTTATAGATAGGGTTGTCGATTTAGCCATGTCCGTCTGTCCGTCTGTCTGTTAAAATCAAATTTTCTCCGACAATTTACGAGATATAAGCAAAAAAAAATTTTTTACACAAAAATTATTATATTTGTGTGAAGGACATGGCTTTTTGAGATATTTGAAAAAAGCTTACATGGCTTTTTGAGATATTTGAAAAAAGCTTACTAATTGGCCCAGAATCAGTAAAGATATGGCCGAAAAACTTATATGGACTTAAATTAATATCATAAAAAATCAAGTTTTCTAAGACTTTAAATACCTTTTGGACATGTAAATACATACATACATACGTATACATATGTACATACATACATAAATACACGTAGTGAAGGGTATTTAAGATTTAATAAGATAATATAAAATAAATGAATAAAAATTATAATTTTAACATATGTATATACAATAGATATATTTACTTTAAAAGGAAATCATTTCATTACTTTCACTTCCAATGCGATAAGAAAAACGAAAAAACTACTCCTTAAAGACCCAAAATAAATGCTTTTGATGCTATTTGGTATTACTTTCAGATAGTTTATTCTATTTGATCCAGCGGTATGATTACTTAAATAAAATGTTTTATTTTTTTTAATTAATTCACATTTAAAGCTGTAATGTTTTATACCCCCATGATCAAATTCGGCTTAGAGAAGGAAAATTAGCCCTAATTTATTCATATCGCATTTGGTTTAATCTTCCTTAAATCTTTTTAAAATTGTAACAAAAAATATAAAACAAAAAAAAACTTACAGTGACAAATTTTAATTTAAATTGGCACGTGTTTATTATTAAATGTTTAATATATATTGATATATGACGATGTTAAGAGTTCATTAGCATTTTATATAAAGGATCCATAAAAAATATAAAAAACTAATATATTTTCATATTCTCTGCTTTTTTGTTGTTTTGTTTTTTGTTTATTATTGTTTTAGTTTGCAGGGCATAATCGCAATTTAATAATATTAACCCAGTTCACAATCGGTTGTAGATTGTAGGCTGTGGGAAATACAACTACAACAGTTGTTAACACTGGTGTAAGTCTGTTTGTTAAATCTTGCATTTATGTATCATAAATTTATATCCCATTCATATGTAACTCACTAAATATGGATAGAAAATATATTTTTTTTTTTTGGTTAAAAAAAAAACAAATATTAAGAGTAATTTATTAAGTTAGAAATAGTTTAAAAAAGTACAATCGCATTAACTTGTATATTCTTGGTGTCATTCTCAGCATTTCATTACTGAAGAAAATAATGTTGTACGTGTTGTAGCTAATGTTTTTAAAGTAAATACAACCAACTATTGTATAATTCGACGACTTAGTTCACATACCGTAGGTTGTGAACTGGGCAATTATACATATGTTTATGGAAATCTTTAGATGATTTTTAACGTTAATGTAAATTTAGTTTCGGTTGTCAACAAAATTTAAATATTTTTGCATTAGTTCCTATATATATGTATGTATGTATGTACTAACATACTATATTTATACCAATTTGTTTTTTAAAATTTACATATGTTTGGTATTGTATTTAATTATGTAAATATGTATACCAGAAGGTGTCAACAGAACGTGCGCCATTTTTTGTGTGTGGTAGTAACACTGACGCTTATTGTCCGTACGTACAAACATTTTGTGTCACATTCCCTTGTATTAAAATCAGTTGTTCTCATAGAGCTAACCTTGAGCTTAAAATTGACATAAAACAAACGCGTGTGTGTTATAAAATGTTAAGTTACACATGATTGAAAGCTGATTGCGTACGATCCCCAAATTTTTTAGCATTTTTTTTTACGTGTGGAATGTATTTATTACACCCTTTACCATTAGTGATAAGAGTATAATATAAGTTTGTCATTTCGTTCTGTTTTCTTCAATATTTGTATGTATTTTAATTTTACATCCTTCCTGATAAGGGGACATCGATTTAGCAATGTTCGTGGGTCGGTTGAAATCAAGTTGCCGAAGCAACTTTAATATGTCAGATATTTACATATACATATGTACATATTTGAAAAATTATACTATTAAACAGCAGACATATTGACCCAGATATAAGATATAAAAAAATTACGGAATCTTTTCTTTTCACATGGGTAACAGACTTGTTTGTAACATCGATGTATGTAAATGGTCACATTAGTTAAACATTTAACAAAAAAAGACGTATATTTTTATTATTTATTTATTTTGAATTGTATTTTTAATATTGTAAAAATTTCAGTTATTATTTTTATTTAATTTATTTGACCATATTTAATCCTCAAAATCTCTTAAGGACAAAAAGCATTAAACAATTTTTTGTTTAAAATTCTGGTTACACTTTTTGCGCAAATATTTTACTAATGAATTTAAAAAATATATATATTATAAACACTGATCTAATGGGTTTATGAATAGCAATCATATAAAATGAAAATATATCAGAAAAAAAATGTATTTGATTAAAATTTAATACATTTTCTCAACAACAAACAAAATAGTGGTGGTAACATTTTTACATGTAGCATGTGATATGTAAGTGGTGAAGTGTATTTAAAATTCGGCGTAGCCAAATATAACATTGTAACTTGTTCTACATTTACAGTATGTTTAAAAAAAAATCATTTATTGCATGTTGATCAGCTAGAAATATGATTAATCAGACTATGTTAATATTATCGTAGGGTGAGAAAAAGAGCAAAGACCAATAAAAAAACAACAACAAAAATTTTAACGGAACTTTTTTGTTTTGGTTTCCTTAAAGCTCTTGTTATTACTGACGTTTTTAATACATACGTACATACATATGTATGCATGGGTATTTCACTATACATATACATACATACATACTATTTATGCAAATATTTATATTTAAGTATGTAAGTATATAAATTTGTACGTATGTTTGAAGTGTATGTGTATTTTGCTCTTGTAAAATAAAGTGTTTGCCAGAAATTTTGTATGTCCAACCAACCACACGTTGTCCATCCATTTATTCCATGTAGAGTGATAGGCGATAGACAAATAATTATTGGCACACTCGAGAATAATTTGTTCCTATAGGTACAAATATACATACATATGCATGTGCATGTGTAGTAGTGATGATTTAAAACACTTATTGTTATCTTTTAACGTCGCCCATTCGACTATATAGTTTGACCGAATGTTTTTGTTTTATTTGTGATTAAGAGTGTGATTTTCGCAGTAGTAGTTATAGTTGACAGATAGACAGCGATCTGTATTTTAATATAAAAAATATCAAACGATCGAGCAGCATTTCAGTTTTAAAAGCAACAAGTAAAACACATACAGAAGCTAGTCGTTCGCTTGTATATATTCTCGTTTAAGACTAAACATATTAAAGTACATACAACAGGACTAATAAAAAATTATTTTTTTTTTCTATTTTTATCCCGCATCCTAATCAAACTGATTGATTTGTCAATTAACATACCAAATTTTGTGGTAAAATAATAGTGAATAAACGTGTGGTATCATCGCTGTTGTTGCTACCGTTTTGGTCTAATTTCGTTCTATCTCAAAAATCTACCCCATCAATTGTACAGAGATCTGTCCTAAAGGAAAATTCCCTCGATCATACTGCGTTAATTATTAACAGAAATTTAAGCACAATGCCTGAAAAACGTATAGCACCTGCCATTAAAAGCTTTGAGGATTTTGAATTAAAACTGCCCGGGTAAGTGCATAAAAATTTTGTATTGCAATTGTTACGATCATTATTTAAATCATAAAATTAAATTTTAACGTTGTTTTAATTAAGCTTGTCAGTCATTATACTACAAAAAAAAAATTTAAAGGTGATAAGAGAAAAACACAATTGTAAATATTTACATTGATTGTTTGAAGTTAAACAAAAAATTATTGCATAAAGCGTGTAGCGGCTGTTTTGTTTTTGTTTTTTTTTATTCTGCAAATTTTCAAACACTAACCCAACGCGTGGATGTTTATCTTTTTGCGTCTTTTTGGAATATATATTAGGAAAAATCTCTTTGTTATATTTATTTAAAATATTCGTATTTAATTTATCATTTTCAACGCTGGCCATTTTCCTAGAAAAAAAAATACATACATATGTACTTACATATATAAAACAGATTTTACTATATCATGTTTAGTAGAGTTTGTTAAAAAGAAACGAAATTAATAAATAAATGTTTTTTATATTAAAAATTTATTTCTTATGTACATAGATGTACATTTTGCATGCAACCAATTTTTTTCTTTTTCTTTTTACCATCACCTAGTTAGTGGTCAGTAACTAAAAACATGCATGTCGTTTATCTAGGATATTTTGAAATGTAAATATTTTTGGTCACATTTTTTATACATTTTAAAATATTTGTTTTTAAAAATAGAAAGGATTAAAATGTTAAAATATAACTAAACCTTATATTTAAATGTTATATAATAACTGAAGGACTAATAATTACAAAATAAAATTTACTAGCTTTATAGTGTCGGCTAGCCGGCGCCAGTTTATATTCAAATATTTAGGCAGCCACTTACTTCTATCGAATTAAAAGCTAAGTCGGCTTAATCAGAGTCGACGTTGTTTAAGTGGCGTATGAAGTTAATTGCAAAAATGCATTACAAGTAAAAAACTGAGCAAACCCTTTTCGATGTTAAAAATACTCAATCATTGCTATGTTTTGAAAACTGAAAAATTAAAATATTAAATTTTGTTAGTTCCAGCAGTTAATTCGAACGAAATGTTGTTGTTGTTGAAATGTTTAATGCTTAAAATCATATATTTTTAATATTTTAATTATTAAATATACCAAAGTAACTGAATGTAAAACAGATTTCAAACCATTTCAACTTGATTAAAACAATTGAACAGTTGAAGAGTTTCAACACAAATTTTCTCTCGTTTATAAAGAAGTAACATTTTTTTAAAGATGTACAAATGTTTGCAAACTGATTGAAAATTAAACAGAAACAAATATTTAATTAATGCTTTAAAACATATTTTTAATAAACTTAATAATGAGACTAATAGGGAAATGAAGCAGATAGTTTACACACGATCAGTTTAATTTCAAACAATTGAAGAGGAAATATTAAAATAATAAATTCATTAGCATAAAATCAAATAACCAGAAATAAATAAATTTAAAAAAATGAACACACTAGAATAATAAATTTCTAGAGTAGCAGTATTTGGAATATTAAATTCAAATTCTATTATTATGTACATATGTACATATGAACATATGTACTATTATCACAAAAAAATTAAATACGTAAGTAGACATATTTGGCATCTCACTGATTAATAATATTAACAACAAAAATCAGCTGATAATGTTGACAATAGTACAACATAATAGAGATACCTAAATTTTCATGAACATATTATGTGACGTATATTCAGGTTTTAATACCATAAGAATAAATTATATAAATTTAAAATAAGGTTTTAAATAAAACGTAAGACTTGCGGCAGAATTATTAAATACAAATAGTTCCTTATTTTATCATAGTTTTCAAAGATATTCATGTACATATGTAAGTATCAAATAAAATTATACTTATGTACAATTTTAAACAGTAAAAAGTTTAATTTTTACTGTTTATCATCCAATAGATGACGAATTCGATAAAATTTTATGATGTTTAAAAATAAAAGTTGGAACATTTTAGTTAAATTATACAACATGTAAGATTTTTGTGTAGAAGAGCACGTGCAGTATCGTCTAACGGAATATGAAAAAAAAACTATCCGAAATTACAAAAAAAAAACAATAAAAAAAGTGTGTGTAACAAAACAAAATCATCAACATTTTAAAAGTTCTAAATAAAATTAACATTCATCATCATTTATTGCATCAAAAATTTAACAGCATACTTAAATAAGAAAATTATGCAAGTTTTATATCTGCAGCTTTTTGAATCCTAACAAAACCCTGGCCGTTCTGTTTGATTATGATGGAACATTGGCACCCATTGCTGACAATCCAAACAAAACTGTAATGCCAGTTGCCACCGAAGTCATTTTAAACAAAATTGCCAAACATCCAAAAGTTTTCTTAGCCGTAATTTCCGGTAGAGGGATTAGAGATGTTCAGAGCAGAGTTGGTATAAGTGGCATAACGTATGGTGGCAACCATGGTATTGAAATCGAAAATCCTGATGGCAGCAGACACGATTACAAATTGCCCAAAGAAATCCAAGAAAACTACTTAAAACTTGTTAAGGAATTAAAGGCAAATGTAGAGAAAAACAATGCTTGGGTAGAGGATAAGAGAGTATCGTTAACATACCACTATCGTGATACACCCATGGATGTTAAGGAATCCCAAAAACAAGTTGCTATAAAAATTATTGAATCGCATGGTTTTAGAGCCAATCAGGCTCACGAAGCCATTGAAGCTAAACCTCCAGTAAACTGGAATAAAGGTGAAGCGGCCATGTTTATCTTAAAACACAAATTTGGCGATAATTGGGCTGATGAAGTTAAAGTTATATTTGCTGGTGATGACACTACCGATGAAGATGCCATGAGGGTAAGTGTAATTAGATCTTATGTTTGCAATCTATTTCACATATATTTTTTTTTAAAGAAACTACAAGGTTTGGGTAAAACATTTAGAGTTTCCACAGATCCAGAAATTCAAACTTTTGCCGATTTTCGCCTTTCCAATCAAGATTTAGTTAGTGATCTTTTGAAATGGATCTCTTTAACATATGAAGTTTAATTTATTTTTATTGTAATTATTTTAATTTTTATCCTATTATTTAAATATTGTTATTATTACTGTTATTTAAATATTTTATATAAACCTTACACATACACACACACACAAAAACAATTACGTACATCTACATATTTGTTAATTTGTAGTTCTTAAGTGTAAAAATGTTTAATTATTATTTTTTTAACTTGATGAATATGTATATTTTATGCATCAATCATATTTATATTTTTGCTCAAATGATATAATATATTTTTAGTAAAATTTACTTAATTTGTTGATAATTGCAAAATATTTATTGAGAAAAATGTATGAAATAAACAAAATAATTTTGAAAAGAAGTCTTTAATATAATAATTGAAATTTTTTGATAACTTTATTTGTTTAAATGCAACTTTAATTGGGTTTTTTTTTAAATGTTTAATATTAAAATCAGACAAGGAAATATTTTTGCAAAAAATCTTTGAAGTAGAGCATATTTATCAAAATTAAATATTAAATTATTTGTATGTTTGTTAGTAAATTTTTTTAATAAAATTTTACAATAATTACACTAGTGCGTGATTGCGATTGAAAATTTATATACGATACCATCTCTCAACGATACTACCAGGGTATTGACATTTTTTTTTTGTAGCAATAGAGCCAGCAAAAAGATCAGTAAACACATGTTCTTTAAATTATTAGTTTTAAAGTGTTTATCATCACTTTATTTTTTAAATAATTTTAAACTACATATATACATATGAAATTGCTTTTATCAAGAAGGTTGTCGGTTTGTGTATGCGTGCAGGAAGCATACACATTGTAAAATTAGGCTTACACATTGCAACATTCTTAATGATTATGTAAAGTATTATGAAATCGAAGGTCATGTAAGATTTAAAAATTTAACATACTGATTTGGTGTTTTATTATTTATATTTATTACATTAAACTTAAGTTTAAATAAAATTAAAAAATGTATAAAATAGTTTGAAACTAAAAATAGACTAAAAAAACGAAAATTTTTTACGTTTTCACACCCTTTGGGTGGAGTTTGCTAAAATGTGATTTAATAAACAATTTCTCTTACAGCATAAAAAGTTCGATTAGGGCAAATACAAAATTTATATGCGTGAGTGGGTACCGGCACACTTTAAGATGATACATATATATTTTTTTATTGCTGTTACAAACGCATAATAGCTTCACCACCAATGATAGTATGGGGTATATATAGAAAATGTATCCTAAATGCACCTCTCTTAAAACCCCACCTCTGTATAAATTTTATATTAATTTATTTAAATCGATTTGTAGAAAAATATGTATTTCAATCAACATACCATATGTACCCTGTCGGATTTTCGTTAGCTAGCCTAAAATATAGTTGACTTTTGGCTCACTCATTTACAAATGAGTTCTAAACTAACTCATAAATGATACAGATGAGAGTCAGATTTTTTTGAACTAGCTTCTAGCTAACTAAAAACTGATGCACAGATTAGCCAGCTGATTTTGTACAACTTTTTTCTTCTCGATAAGTGCTGAGCTAGCTTTCAATTAACTCAAAGCTGATGCAGAGATGAAAAGCTTTGTTTTTATACAACGTTGTTCAAAAACAAAATTCTTTGCATAGCCTGTCAGAATAATAAAAAAAATTTCCATATAAATAATGTTTAATTTTTTTAAAATAAATATAACAATTGTATGTAAAATATACATAACATGAATTAAAAAATAAATACATATGTACATATATAGATATAATTAACAAATTTGTGCAAATAAATTAATAAAATAAAAATTAACAAAAAATCCTCAATATTTTTTTCTTTTGTTAGAGCCAACCATAGCAAATTTAGTTCATAGCTAACCATTAGTACACATATTATATGCACCATAAACTAACTCGAAATGAGCTAACTTGTAGTTATCTGAAACTTATGCAGCGTAAGTGAGTACTGACTCATTCTAATAACATTACGTTAAAAACACTGAATGGCATTTAACATGGAAAATGAGTTAGCTTTTAAGTCAGCTGTAACTCGTTTCTGATTAACCAATAGTTAGTTTTAAGTTAGCTCAAATTCCGACAGGGTATATGTATTCATAAATACATACATACATATGTATGTATTTGTATATATGTATAAGAAAAGATTTAAAAATTTTCCCAAAAAGAAAAACAATTTTTTTGTGCTTTATGGACAAACATTTATTTACCAATACTAACAGACAAAATATCTATACATTTTACACATATTCATACATACCTACATATATATTAACAATCTGTACATATGTATGTGTATCCATCATATTGCAAGATCACTGAGATTTTCCTCTTTATATCTTTAAATATGAATATGTTTTCATAGAAAAACTTAAAATTTTTTTTGTCAAAACATAAAAAAAAGAAATGCGCACAGAGAGCTTTTTTGATAATCACCACGATTCTGTAAGAATGAGACTAATTCACGCCAACGCCGACGTTTTCTTAAAAATAAGAGGCTGTTGAGGATATTTTTTTTGAAATGTTCGAACAGTATTAGAAAAGTTGTCAACTTATTGAAAGGTGGTGCACTTATACCTGTAGTTGTTCGCAAAGTTTTAAGTTAAAAAAAAAAAAAACAATGGCCGAACAAAAAAAGGCTCCTTTGCTTAAAAAAGAGGAAGATTTTGTGAAAGCTCTCGATGGGTAAGTGGTAGTAAAAAATAATTTTTTTTTAAGGTGTATGACTTGTTTCTTGTTTGAATGAAGCTTTATTAAGCCCGAGGATCAGGTTGCTTTGTTATTGGATTACGATGGTACCCTGGCTCCATTAACCGAAGAATTGTCGGTTATGCCAAAGGATACTGAAATCAACATTAAGAAATTGGCCTCAAATGAAAAAATCTTTATGTGCGTTTTCTCTAGCCGCGAATTGGCTGACATCAAAAACCACTTGAAATTTCCCAATGTTACCTATGCCGGCAATCATGGTCTCGAAGTTGAATATCCCTCGGGCAAGAAATTCAAAATTGAAATGCCAGAAGAGCTATTGGAAAAACACAACAAATTAGTGGCTGAATTAAAGGAAAAGGTATTTCAAACTTTTTGTGCTGCCAACAGAACTAAGAAACTAATAAATTTTGTTTCGAAACTTTTAAAATATTTGTGTATGAATGTAGGTCGTCTGCTCTGGTGCCTGGGTGGAGGATAAGAAAATCTCTGTTACATACCACTACAAAGGTGTTAACGATAAATTGAAGGGAAAACTGATTGAAACCGCCAAAGGCTTAATTCAAAGCCATGGCTTTCAATTAATTGAAACTCCTTATGCCTTGGAAGGCAAGCCACGTGTCAACTGGGATAAAGGTAAGTCATTTAAAAGTCACAAAAAGCTCTTGCTATAAAAAAAACCCATTCAAATTAATCAGATTTCATTTTAATTGCTTTTTATTTACGACTTTATTAATAAAAAATTTAAAGGAAAATTTTTTATTGCAATATGTTTTAAAAAATCAAAAAACTATAAATTATTTGAGGGGGTTCAGAAATTGTATTGCTTTTTTTTAATTTTGATAGACATATTTTTTTAGCAATTTATATTTTATTTTTTTGTTTTTAAAGAACAAAAAGCAAAAAAATTTAAAAATAAATAATGTTATTCTGTGTGTGCGTTGGCGTTTTCCTAAAATATGAGCCAAAAAAATTGTGTCTATATACATATGTACATACATACAAAATAGGAAAATGAAAACAAAATTATGTAGAAATTTTAAGACTGAAACGAACGAACGACAATATGTCTTGTGAACTAAAGTCTGCTACCCAAATGCTGCCATTAGTAAAAATAAAAAATATATTTTTGAAAAATTGCATTTAACATTAAAAAGTATAGAAAGGAAAAAACTTCCACTACATGACTCATATCAGTCTTTTTCGTATGAGATAATAATCGTTTACAACTATAGTGCATGATCACTATAAGCTATACATATATATGTATGTATGTAAATATTTTACAAATTAGTAAAAAAATTTCTTAATAGTTCTTACCCATCCATATGGGTCAATGGCTTCAGACGTTAAACTACAAATATAATGTTTACATATGTATACTAAATGTCTTATGAAAAAATGAAAACAAGAGTACAAACATACATACATACATATTAAGATATTTAAAAATAATTATTTTAAAAAGTGGTTAATTAGTTTGATATATTATGTTTTACACGTAAACAAGTATAAGTACAAAAATAAATGTTTATTTTTACCTAAACGGCATGTAAAAACCACGTGCATTTAAAAAACAAACAAAAAAATAATATATTTTTAAATAAAGTTTTTTAAATATATACATATGTATGTACATACATATGTACATATGTATATAGTAATTATAACAAATAATACAAAATGACAGCAGCCATCGTTTAAAGTTACTGTCTCTTATAGCATTTAAACTTAGTCGCTTGAAAATAAATTTTCTCATGAATTTTTTTATTAAATATAAACACATTAAAATTCGTTAAAGTATCTTAAAAAATACAAATAAACAATAAGCAAAAACTGATTTTTTTTCAAAATTTCCTCCTAATTTACAAATTTGTTCGTAGTCGTTAGGGCGATGTAGTGATGTGATTTTAAAATTAGATTTACCCCATTAATGGATTTGGTCGTTGTCATCAAGATTTTAAGTAATCAAGGGTCGTTTGTGTAGGTATTAGACATCAGATGACAATAACATACCATCTCAAATTAAAGCAAATGTTTTATCCCACAAACAATATTTCCTTTAATTTTGTTTTTATTTTTATTTCTCATAAAGTGCAACCATTTGAAAAGAGCTATTAAAAATTTAACATTAAATACCACTGTTTGCAAGCATTTCAATTTGTTTTATTAAACATTGTTAAACTAAAAATAATCCTATGCTATTAGCGTCATAAACATATCGTTGAATAAAATTAAAAATCATTTAAATTAAGTATATATTTAAAAAAATATATGTACAAAACATTCACTTATATGTGTTTATTTACATATATATGTACATAAGTATATATTTATATACATCTTGTTTATCTTATAGTTTTTCAACACATTTTAAGCTTTCAAATTTAAAAACAATAGTCCTAAAAAGCATTTTTTTTAAATTCCCCAGTGTTTCTGGAATTAACTTTCCCATAAATCAATAATTAAAAAAATATATTTTATTATACATATGTATATATATATATATATATTTTGTTATTTGTGTGTTTTCAAATTATTGTCGTTTTTCGCACCCAACGATATAATATTTTCATATGTATATGTATGTATCTATGTACATCTATAAGTTTAAAAATATTCACATAAAATTCTACAGTATACATTCGTATAATGAGTTCCAAAAATGAAATCACAACATAATATTTTTTACAATGACTATACCTTTTGTTTTTCGTTTGGCGCTTTTTTTTATTTTTTAAATACTGTAGAATAAAAGAAAATATTGGTGCCGTCTGAAAAAAAAATTAAAGAAAAATGCACAAACTGTTAGTTGATCATATACCAAATGAAAAAAGATTCAAATGCACACACTAATACATGCATACATACATACATATATGAGAGTAAACGATTTTTTAAAAATTAAATATTAAAAATTAAATACACAGGGTGTCATAAATATCTCTAAACATAGAAACAATTAAATTGTGGCTTTTTAGTAAAGCCTTGTGACTTAAAAAAATGCTCACAGAAAAAAGTCTGGCTGGAATACACCACTAACCGTTGATTTTAAAAATTTTGAAATAAGTCTCATGACGTTGGTCGACAATTCACTCCAAACAAAAGTTTTTGGTGGACGTGTGAATACAAGTTGGGAGTCCTTTAAATACTCCAAAGCACAGGCAGAGAACGAACGGCGACTTCTATAATCATATCGAGAAGGTTTTTTCTTATTGATTTTCTTATTGTATACGAAAAATTAAAAATGTTCCTATGCTTGATGGTAGATTTATGTTCAATAAGTAACATATTTTTTGACATTTTTAAATTGTAAACTATTTTTTTACAAAATGTCGTTTACGTTCATTTGGCGCTAAGGGGTCGATATCTTTAAATATACTGGGTCAGTTTAATTTTTTTTACAAATGCATATGATGGGTGTTAGCTGCTTGTTCGCCGAGCCAATCGCCTCTAATTTGTACATCACACATAAAAGAATTGACCTACAAAATGCCCCCTGCCTGCCGTAAAATCTAAGCATTTTCATTTCCCATTGTGATTCAGCATCAGTAACTGAAAATATTATAAACACAAATTTGTAAGATGTGTCAACATCATGAATCTTTTATCGTCAACATTAACAACATTAACCCGCCCTTATTAGAATTAAAACAAGAAATCTGTGAGGACACATACCAATAAGTGCCTACATTTTTATTTAACGGAGCCAACAAATGATGAAATAAAAAATTGAACAAAATTACACATGCATATGAAAGGAAAAATACTTTTTTTTACTACATATGTACATACATATCTTCACAATTATGTATAACTTCCCGTACAAAGTTATTGCAAATGTAGTTCCTTAAATAATTATATGTTTATGAAATAATAGAAAAATAATATTTGAAAATAAAAAATTTAAAAAAAATGGAAGAGATAAACAACTTTTTGGCTAACTAGTTGCATAGACTTAAGACAGCCAAATTTTGATTAATATAAATAAAAATATATACATAAAAACGTTTTCGAATGTCTAAGTTTTTAAAAATCGCATATTTTTTTCAGAAAGATTTCTAAATTTGTTTATCATTTTATAGGTGAGGGAGCCAAAATGATCTTGGAAAAGAATTTCAATGCCGATTGGGCCAAGGATGTTAAAATCATATACTGTGGTGACGACACCACTGACGAAGATGCCATGAAAATGCTTCATGGAATTGGCAAGACATTCAGAATCTCAGAGTTGCCGACATTGAAGACATATGCCAATTATCAGATCAAGACCGTTGAAGAAGTTGGCTGGCTATTGAAGGCTATCCAAGCTAACTTTGAAAAGAAAAAGAATTAAGTTTTTTAATTATTATTTTAATTGTGTTTATTTTTCTTTCCTATTTTTTTGTAATGATGGCATCATCGTTTATTGGGTCAAACTATTTTAATGACAATTAAATTATTTTTAATTTCTGTAATATTAAAAGAAAAAAATATTTACATATAGGATTTGCTTTTATTATATTAAATAAAAACATTAAAAAAATAAAGTTGGGTAATAAAAACAACGAGATATTTACGTGTTTTTTTTAATTACATATTGACATTGAAATGGGAAATTCATCAAAATTTGTCTACATATATACATATACATATAAGTACATACATAAATACATACATACATATGAATGTAAGTATTTTATTAAGTCGAATATTTGTACAACATTTGCCTTATAGTTAATAGCAAATTTAGATTTTTACACAATTTTCAAAAAATATTTGATTTTAAAAGAATTTTATTGTAAATCTCTTAATTAAAAATTAGCAATCCATTGAATTTTATCGAAAATAAATATTTTAGAATTTACAGCATATTTTTTTCGAAAAGAAAATTTTAAAAATAAAATGACTGATTAAAAATATTTTGTAAAAAAAATTTATCAAAATATTCTTCAAAAATAGAGTATAAATTTGTCTAAAAGTTTTACCCGTTATTATAAACCTTTAAACGATTTTCATACGCAAAAAATCAGTTAAAAATTTGGTTTAAACTACTTTAAAAAAATTTTGTAAATAAAAGACCAAAGTAAATAAAAACTAAGTTTACGGAAAAAAAAATATTGTACATATTATTTTTCGGTTCATTTAAAATGAAATCTACAAACGAAATAAATTCAAATGTATGTACATAAGTACATATGCAAGTGATATGAATTTTAAAACTTTTAAAATTAAAATCTGGTGAGATTTTAAACCACATGTAAATGAGCAATAGGTTAGTTTTTTCCTAAAAAAATATTTTAAATTAACTAAAATATAACAATTTCTAGCAAGTAACTTAGCATTGTTTTAAGGGTTTCATTTTAAAACTGATGTTGTTGATTTTCATACAAATAAAATAAACATACTTTGAAAGTACATATGTATAACTACGAATTTTAGGCTTAATTATAGAATTTATCCAAAACTTTTTATAAATTGAAAATTTATAAACAATTTTCTATATTGAAATATATATCTTTATAAATAAAACACATATAAATCAAAACAAAACAAACAAAAAACATTTATTGAAAATTCTAATTATAAAACAAATTTCAACATTTAAAATTGTTTATAAATATATATCTTATTGATTTTTTTTATAAAGATAAATTACTAGTCACAATAATAAAAAATTTTTAAAATTTGTCCATACACGAATTATACATATTACTACAAATTTCGTAAAAATAGATAAAATAGTATACTCAGGGTTCTACAGTACTAACTTCCCATCTCCGACATGTCTGGTATACTTTTTTGTTTGAAACGAATGGCAGCACCAAGATAATAAAAATAAAGTAAACAACATAAACATTTAAAAGACAAATCATCAATTTTTTGCCAGTTTTACATTTTTTAATTAAAAACCTACAATGGACCCCAAACTAAGTGTAAGAGTATTGCTTGGAAGAAACTAAGCTCTGTTAATTACATTAAACTTTGTTTTCTCGACATCTATTTAGATGATGGACGATTATTCCATTTCTAGTTTGGAAGGTGATATGTCTATTCCTGGTGCTGCACGCTCAAATGCACCAATAGGAGCACCGGATTTTAATACTTTAGATGAACCTATAAAAGAAACTATTGTAAGATAATTTTTTTAATATTCTTAACTAAAATAGGTATTAAGAACAAAAACATTTTTGCAGTTGCGTGACATTCGTGCGGTGGGCGTTAAATTTTATCATGTCCTGTATCCCAAAGAGAAATCAAGTCTTTTAAAAGATTGTAAGTAAAACCATCAATTTTATTCGTATCATGTACGTATGTATCTAATTAATATAACGCAAAATTTAAGGGGACCTTTGGGGCCCATTAGTACTTTGTACGTTCATGGCTACAATTCTACAGGGTTCATCGGATTCCCAGTACGATGGTGGCCCTGAGTTTGCCCAAGTATTTGTGATAGTATGGATAGGTGCAGCTATTGTTACCTTAAATTCTAAACTTTTAGGTGGAAATATGTACGTATTAATGCTACATATTTGATAAACTAAAACAATTTATATTAATACCCTTTTGCTTCCATAGTTCATTCTTTCAGTCTGTATGTGTTTTGGGATATTGTTTGACTCCTGTGGCAATTTCGTTAATAGTATGTCGCATTATTCTTTTGGCCACACAAACTAAGTTGTTATTTTTCTTGCGTCTTTTAACTACTACTATGGGATTTTCCTGGGCAACATATGGTAAGGCAAAACAAATTTGACTTATGCAGTAAATGTAAATGTTAAAAAATTCTCCTTATAGCTTCGTTCATATTTTTGGGAAACAGTCAGCCACCGAATCGTAAACCTTTGGCAGTATATCCTATATTTTTGTTTTTCTTTATTATTTCTTGGTTAGTGATATCAAACAATTAAATTTAAATGGGTTTTAAGTAAATAAATTAATTTTCCAAAAAAAAAAATATATATAGTATATAAATATATCGACTAAAAAAAGAAGTGTTATATTAAAATATGTATGTATATGTATTTTCTTTTTTAACATGAAAAAAATTCTTGAGTGTCATATATTTCTGTTCCTCCGAAAATATCAGAATAAATAACGTTTAACTATTTATTTGTCGTTTTTAGTTTTTATACCCTTCACACACACACACATGTGGTGA